>JBDFRD010188396.1:0-11888 GCA_039654405.1 Bullina lineata | reverse complement strand
AAGCAGACAATTTTTAAGAATTGTATACACGTTGGGTCGCTGGACTGGTAACATTATTGCCTGGGAAAGTTGCTCTTGAAGTAAACGTATGACAGACTGGCATCCTGTTTGGAGGTGTGCAATGTGGGAGGACAGTGGTGGGGTTGGAGAAGAGACTAGATTACATGTAGTTAAGTTAGTTCTACATCCAGATGGGGACAGCATTAGGCCTATACAATCCTATCTCAGTAATCTCACTTCCACGACCACTGTAGAACCATCACTAACGTCAGCGCCGAGTAAGTTGCCTGTGCAGGGGACAGAGCGAGGTGTGCTAGTAGAAGAGATATTGTTACAGCGTTATTTTTTAGATCTAGCCCAGTGCGACACAACACTTTACTTTGTTATAATGATACTGGAACTGGATTTAACACAACAGATTAATCTATACACTTTTGAGCTACAAAACCAATTTTAAAAATGCACGTTCGTAAAATAGGGAACAACACATTCTAGTAGTTGTCGCGGGAAGTGAGTAGGGATTTGACGAAGAAAATCTAATTTTTTTTTTTTTTTAAAAGGGTCTTCCAAGGGAAGTAACTGGACAGTAATTCAATGATAGTTGTAGTTGTTTGCCATTCTTGGAATTGGAATCCAGTTTAGTCCCTTTCAAATGAACCCGTTCAATTCAGCTTTGATCCTTTCCCAAGCACTTCGAACTACATGTACATGTGTATGTATGAGGTTTCCATTGTATTTCTTTTTTTTGTTTTGTTCCTTTGTTCAAAAAAATCAAATTTCAATACTGAAACGACTACTGTTTACATAGCACTAACAGTAATACAAGCAGAGCAAAATTGAGTTTTTATACCATAGTGAACGTACCCAATTATGGTACCAATGTTCTTTACAAAAAGTCTGCATTTAATAACAATAAAAATAACCTATAATTATTAATACAAAATGCTTCAGTCAAACGTGGCGCGGTGGCTGAATGTTAGTGTCGGACTCCTAATGCAAGGTTGAAGGATCCAGGGTTTGTATCGTGAGGTGACTGTTGTCACTTGGGAAAGTCACTTAAACTTTACACCATTTTTCATTTCCCCACCCAGGTGCACATTGGGTATCTGCATATACATGTATTCTGTTGAAGTAAGCCTACGACAGACTAGCGTCCTGTCTAGGAGAGGATGTAAAAATCATCTCTTCCGCTTCACGCTACCGAAACCAGAATGATCTCCAGCTCATGGGCCTCACTGGCCTTTAAGTTTATTAAGGAACTTGACTTACTCTGTCAAAGGCATGCTTTAATTGTTTCAATTTTTTTTCACATTCATGGAATGCTGTCTATGCATTTAAGTGGAGATAAAACTAAGTGTGTTGCAACATGCACCTTTTTTTTATTATACATGTAGTTTTGTTTGAATTACATGTAATTAAAAAGTTAAAATACTTGCGCACTAGAAATTTTAAAACAATTTTGTCTATTTCTGATGACGACAGCCAAGATTTTTCACAACCCATAGTGAAGTGAAAAAATGTATGAATTTCACGCATTTGAACTTGAAGTACATGTATACAATGTACGTATTTTGTAAATGAATTGGACAGAGCAGCATTTATCAGACAAGTTTTTATTTTCATCAAAGAATGTTTAGTTTATAATTTACACTATCTACAAGAAAGAATTTCCTTGGCCACAAAAAATAAAATACATGTAATATGGTGTACAAAGTGAAAATTGGCATGCACGTAACAAAAATTTTAATTGAAATTGAAATAATTGTACGGTGTTGTTTGCTTCGCTTTACTTCAAAATCCTTGGATGGATTAATAATAGGGTCATTCAGACTTTGCCAATTACAGTGTATGCTCGTCTCACTCAGCTTGCAGTAATCATTCCATTTATTTGTGCTTAATGATAGTGGGCATTCCAATTCTGTTTGAACTTGGTTCATTCTCTCCTTGCCATGCTCAAGTTCACGTGATATCTGCACAGTATTAGTATTAGTGGTTGTCCATCAACTGGCTCCAAGAAAAAGGCATAGAATTGTTTTTCTAAAAAAAAATTCAAACTTAAAAATGTGGATTTGTGCAGAAAAAAAGAATTGTCCAGAAATGTGAATTACAGAATCACATGCCTGAATGAAACAGGCTGCATAATTTATATTTATACAATTTGTATTAATTGACCTTTCAAGTCGTGAAACAATTTTTTGTTTTATAAATTTATGTAAAATCAAAATTTCTCTTTGCCTATCCCAGCAATAGTCATCACTTTCGCAAAAACGAATCGTCAAACTTGCAAAATAAGGTATTCCATAAATTAAAATACATATAATATATATCTATTTTAAAATGGTAAACAAGGCCCCAACAGATTTTCAAAGTTGTACAGGTGTTCAAAATGCCTTTTTTTTTAAAAATTGGTGCATCAGCCTTTTTCCTCAAGTGAAATCATAAACCAGTGGATCCTTTGCATCAAACTATCCATTTTCTTCATAAAGAAGACAAGACAGTAAATCACAGTACATGTATGTAATTCACTGTAATCTTGAGGTTTTCCATTAATTCATTAATGTACAGCAATGACTTAAAATGTGAAGTGGAAAGGCAATGAAAAATGGGATTTGTCACACACTGATGCAAATGAAGGCTTATTTTATGACTACCAAAAACAAAAAAAAGGTGGAATTAGGTAGTCCCACGTCGGACAAAATGCAGCCATTTCATTCAAGCTAGTGCGGTACTAGATTCTAGATCTAGTATAAAATAAAATGATTTATATCTATGTAATGGTGAAACTTTTAAAATGGGGAAACAAAGAAAGCTCTCTGCTTGCTAAACAATTTTTCGAGTGATAATAATATACATGTACACAAGACCGAATCTACTCCCTAATCTAGTGTCCTGAACGTGATGGCCTTGCTTCTTGAGGAAAAAAAAAACAATGTCTGAAAATAATATTCAAATCAACACAAATGAGTGATTCCATTTTTCATCAGCAGATCAAGAGAATTAAGTTGAAGATGCAAGAACAGTGCTTTCATTAATATGCTTTCATTTACACATGATGTCAAAACTGGCTCTATCAAATCTATCATTGTGTAAAAAGTAGACAAATCTTTCAAAACCAACAGGATCCAACAAGTCTAAGCTAATCACACTAGTTTGTTTTTGTTTTTCGACTTCAGCACAAAAAGTGTAGTGTTCAATTTAGATGAAAATAAGATAAAATTAATAAAGAATGTAAGGGAGATTTAAAAGGTAAAATATTCATGTCTTTATCAACTTGCAATAGGCCTACCCAATAAATCATACTATACATTGTATATATAGAATTTTTCAGTGAAATGCTTAATGTACATGTATGTATCACAAGGAAAATGAGCTGGGCTTTTGAGCATGTATTATTTTGAGTTGTGCGAAAAATCCACACTGTGCCTTTAAAATAAATCATGTATTGCACAGACGGAGGGGCCTTACAATTTTTGTATATGACATGTGCATTCTCTTACCTTGGGTAATGTCAAGCACAAGCAGGAAAGAAGAAAAAGCACAAATTTTGCTAAATAAAATTGTGAAAACAACAAAAATTATAGTGTATTTTTATGCATACACAGTACAGTAATTTATAAGTAATCATGGCTTCACTTGCCTTGGGGCCAAACACAGGATCTGCTTCAGAAAGTAAGTGAATAACTTGGGGGGAAAAAATCCACACTCTCTAACTAAACGTAAATGAAATGTATCCACACTGCATACGAAAATGGTCAATTAAGACCTTATTCCAGTAGTATTCCAGAAATAATTTCATACTCTTATTTCATGCAACAGTGTAATGAAACTCAGGGTAAAGGTGTATTACATTTACATGTATAAATACGGTAATAAAAGCGAGACCAAATGGTCATATGTATAGAATATATATACATCATGTACATATCTACTAAAATGTATGTTGTACATAAATAAGCACTCAAGTATGAGTCCATACTTTTTCCAACAACAGCTAAAGGCAGTTAAATTTTTTACTACTACATGTACATGATATATGTTGGTGTGAAGTACCGGTATAATAAACAGATGTGTAAAAGTCAAACAGGACGATATGAAAGATCATCATTCTTTGCTATATCTAGTACATTGTGTATGAAACAAGTTTCAATTGTGCAATAATGTTAACAACTAGAAAAGGCATCAGCTCACAACCATTAAATCACTTCTCTCACAAGATGCACATGTGCGTTTTATTGTATTTAGTATTGAGGCCTTTTGCATTCCCAGATAAAGATGATGATTTACTTGACTCAAGCTATGAGTCTGTCAATACTGTCATACATTACATGTAATCTACTTTCCCTTGAATCAAAATTTATAAATTATAAAATGCTAAGATCTTATTTTTTTCTCAGAAAGTAAGCCAGTCATTTAGACGGAAATTTGTCAGCATACATAAAATTGAAAGCTCCATACCATATAATAGTAATAGTAAGTAAAGGGTATGCTGTACATGATAGTAATTTTTTCAATTTTACAAAATATCAAATAAAAATTTTACTTTGAAGTACATGTACATGATGTAACTCAATTTTTAAAAGGCAATCCACTACTGGTAACTGCACAATAATGCATCAATTGGTTTGCGTTTAATTAAGAAACAATTCAATTTGCCACATGTTGCACACAAGTCTCCCTAAAGAATGATTAAAATGTTATAAATTTTAAGCTACTTTTTTTTTTCAGTATGTTGATGGTTGTTACTGAAATTTGTACTAAATTTTAAAACTTTGCACTCATTTCAATTACAGCATGTTCAATTAAAAAATTAGGATTAAAAATCCTTACCCCATCCCATGGGGTTGCTGGGATACCGTACTGTTGAATGCTGAACTAGCTGATTCTATATCTGACAACTGTCAGTGACAATCATGGGAAAGGATCACATTGTACTAACTACATGTACATATACTACTACATTGTACTAGTAAAAAAAAAAAAGTAGCCTACTTTTTTCCACAAATATATAAGTATAAGTATAAGCACAAGAAATAGGACACTTTAAGAAATTACAATGTATGTAAATGTTAATGGTACACATATTTTGTCATCAAAAGTTTCAAACACAAAACAATCACCAACGCCATAGATTAGACTTTGGATTAAAACCAAAATGTGTTTATTAAGAGGCGTGGTGCACCAAGAATGAAAAAAAATGTGCAATTTTATGAAAGGAACACAAAACGGCTAGCTATTTATGATTTATCCATTTTATTTGACACTGTTATATTATTTCAAACAATGATTACTGCTAATGCTAACACTAACAGCAGTACAAGCAACATACAACTTGTCAAAATTCTTTTATGCCTATAAAGGCCAGTATAGCTGAAGCTTACTGTGGTACCAACAGCATGAAGTGGATGAGATATTTTATCACCAGCTGGACAATACACCAATCTGTTGCTATACAATGTAGTTATCTATTATAGGTCTTCTTCTACAGCAGAATTTGCTAGTTATACCCACTTCATAAATTTTGTGTTTTGGTAGTTATTTTTTTAAAGGTAACTACAATGTACATCGAAGCTGGCAAGGCCAGAATTTGAACCCAAGGCCTTCTCGTTGTCCTGCCAGTAGCCTAAACATTTGACTTTGACCATTACAAGTATGAAAGCCAGTACTTGTAATTGTACACATTCTGTTACTTCCATCAATGTGGGTTGTGACTATTATCTATAAATTTACTATAATATTACAATTTGTCCCCCAGGATTTGCCGTCCACAAATACTGTTAAAAAGTAAAAACCAAAGTTTCTAACATTAGACTAGAATATGAAGAAAATTTTTGGTACGGTAGTTTTTGAACAAGATGTTTTTAACTTGTGCTATATAATCTTTCAGGCATTTCATTTTCAGTAATGGCGGGGGTCTGAATTATAAAACTATTAGCTTTACTAGTACATGTAGAATAATGCACATTACATTATCTTTGCATTTCTAGACTACAAATGTAGAGAAAGCTGGATAAGAAAAAATATGTATTTCATCCAATAACTTTAGTCTTACATAAATGTATTCGTACAATCAACGACAGCAGAAATGACCATCATTATTGGTCTGCTAAATTTTCCTTTTACGTTAGACATTTTCGTGTTACATGTGAAGAATCCAAGCAAAGCAGGCAGCAGCCGGAACTTCCATTTCAACTGTGACCTACTTCTGTTCCCATGTTTGAACATCCATGGCCAAAAGAGCTGGATCTTGTCCCAAAGTCAATAGCATTGAGCAGAAGAGATCATTTTTCAATCATATACTAAATGAGATGCTAGTCTTTCATGGGTTTACTTCCCCAAAAGAATATGGCAGCACCCAATGAGCACATAAATGGGGAGAACAAAAAGGGTGTAAAGTGCCTTTTCCCAGGACAAAATGTGCTTGCTTTAAAGGTTTGAAACCAGGACCTCATGAGTGGGAATCTGACACAAGCGAGTCAGTTGACACGCCGACCATACATAGAAAGATGAAAAAAAAAAAAATGTTTTCTTTGATAAGTAGGCCTACACATTGTAAATGTAAGCGTTTTGTATTTTTATTCTCTTTATTAACACCTCAAATATCACACCGGTCGTACATTTAGCAGAAAACCAAAAGGTGTCTGATTCATACCCCAATCAAAACTATATTGTTACATTTGACACCATTTCCTCAAATACTCACCTTTGGGTTGATTCGAAATCCAAACCCAAATCTCATAATCAACAAAACACATGCAAAACAAACCAAACTCCATCACAAATCATACATATAGAACGCAAAAATAAATAACGACTGAAACACAGCAAAAAAAACAACAAAAACAAATAAAATCATTATATGTATTTTAAAAACAAGGAAAAAACAGGAGGCACATTAAAAGGCAGAGGAGCGAGTTGGAAAAAAAAAAAAAAAAAGACTCTAAGGAAGAAGAAACGAATAATAATTCCACAATTCCCGTTTTAAAAACTATTTCCATTTGGTAGGAATTCAAATTTGATCAGTGCAATGGCTCAATGGCCTTATACAAACTTTCGCACTAATCCGAAGGCTTTGTTTTGAAGATCCTATTAAGTCTTCGCTCCATCTGATTTCCCATGCCTTAATAATTTTCAGTCTTTTTTGTTGTTTGCATTAAGTGATGAACAGTGGAGATGAGAAAACGAAACTACACTCCCTTTAAGTGCTACAGCCTTTATTTATCACAAGCCATTTTGATTCTCAGAGAGCAAAAAAATTATATCTCATTTTAAATTCTTGCACATTTTTATTTTAGGGCCTGCTAAATTAAATTCAATACTTCAGGCTTTGAGGATTAAGCACATCATCATGCAAAGAGGATTAAGCTAAGCTAAGTTCAACTGCTTAACTCATTCCACCCTACATGGACTGCATCTGTTCTGACTCTGAACCCTAAGCAAGGGGAACTAACTAATTTTTGCTTCAGGTACCAATTTTGAAAAAAAAATTAATTTTAATACTTAACCTTTTCCGCCACCACTCGTGGGTCAGTCTAATTGACCTGTATGTGTAGCAAAAAATTGATGACAACTTTAATAAAGAAATTTAAACCATGAGACTCCTTGTATTCTTCTATCATCCATTTGTACATGTTGCGTTGTAATTCATTTTGTTGTATTTCTGACTTTCAAAAAAAAATAATTTTGTTTCTCCGAACATTATCAAACAACTACACTTCATTCGCTCAGACACACATCGGCCGATTTGACCCAATGACTTCCAAAGAGGAATTTATTGAGAAACTGCACATTCGCCCGAGTGGGTCAAATAGACCCAATGACTCGCAGAGAAGAAATGTGAGTCAGTGGGTCAGAAAGCCCCACGAGTGGCGGATATAGCTTTCACATAACATTTGTTGGTAAAGGTTAAACATCAACAATTTACAATAAAACTCACACAACTATTCAAAAGAATACTGTTTCAGAAAATATATAGTTTTAAATACTTTTAACTTTTAAAAACACTGTAAAAAAATCAATATGAAGACTGTTGTTTCAGACTTCGCTTAAAGTGTTCACGCATTCCCCAGCTAATATCATGAGAACGAAAGTAGATTAAAACATCCGCTTTTTTTCTACTTTACAGCGGAAACTCTCGTGAAACAAGCACCAGTGCACTAAATCTCATTAGTGGAGAGATGTTGTGGCTATGATGCTTAGAAATTATAATATCCTTTCTTGGCACATTTGGGTGCGTTAGTACGGATGAAAGCATAACACATTAAGGATGGAATGAGTTAAATCATGTTCTTTACAGTGCTAGAAAAATATTCAAAAACCTATTGTTACAATTTCAAGAAAACTATGTGAAAACCAAAGAAAAAAATAAACAAGAAGAAGCTCCTACAGCATTTCCAATCACAGCCTCTGTAAGTCATGTCTGTCAAATTATAAGGACTGTAAATTCTACAGCACGATGGACAAAAATACAGAGAACCTTGCAAACATATATATATCAACATCTTGAAACATGTGGCCCGGACACAAATGATCTCAGTGTGGTCTGCCAACAAAAGAATCGGAGTTGTTCCGTGTTCGTCTTCCTGTCCTGTTTGGCCGCATCAGTTCCTGGATGTGTTGCACAATCAGATCTATGGCCACTGAAAGCGGGGAAAAAGATGAGCCCAGAAAGAGAGATAAAACATGTGTGCAACATTATTAATGGATGATCATTGTGAACTGAATAACTACATGTACAGCAGTTAGCATTCTGTCTAGGAGATGGTATTATTACAAATGATCTATTCAACTTGAACTCTGACTTTCTATTTGGGCCTTAACACCTTGCCGACCACTGACGAGAATACTCATGAACACTGGCCATTGATTTCGGACCACTGATGAGTATTCTCGCATTTGGGGTGACCAAAATCTAAACCGCTTCAACTTTTCACTAACTTGTCCCTCTTAGTGCTGACATTAAAATTTTGGAAATGATATGCATTCTACCGGGAAAGCCATGTACGTGGCTCATCGCACTAAGAATATCCAGGGTCAGTGTCACGTCTGTCACTAAGGTGTTATAGAAAATGTACTTTTCTGTAGAACTGAAAGTTTGAGATTCCAAGTCTACTAATAGTAATAGATCAGTATTTTTGTCTGTTGTCATCACAGAATTCTAATTTTATGTACGCTTCAGATACTTTACAAAAAGTTATTTTCATAAGTTGTACACATTCTCTCGAGAATCTATACATTTTCATTCTCTTTCATTCACCTTTGCAAGTAATGCAAGCTTTCAGAAAACGTAGGCTACTATTTTTCAATTACACAGATAACCCCTATTAAATTTAAAAGATTTTTTATAATAAAAATATATTAATATTTATTAAAAAGAATTGATTTAATCAAGTACGTAATATTCAAACGAGAAGGATGTGGCAGGTTAACAAACAGACCTTCCATAAACCTTAAAAAATAAACAATGAATTAAGCAGAGTGGAGCCTAGATGTCAATTCCCTATTTGGGGGACATCAATGGTCCTAAATAAATATTATACAGTACACAATTCTAACGTGTTTTATGGAGCAGAGACTGGATGGTTGTTTTTTCCCACCATGAGCTTTGCGGTAACAGTTCCACAAGACACTTTTTCCAATACCGGTATCATCTTGATAAGTGATAGCGTGGTGGCTAAATGGTTAGAGCGTTGATTTCCAATCCAAAGGTCCCAGGTTTGAATTCAGGCGACCGTATTGTATCCTAGGTAAAGACGCTTTACATAATCTTTCCTCCCCCACCCAGATGGAAATTGTGTACTGACATATTCTGCTGGGAAGTAAACCTACAACAACCTAGCCTCCTGTCCAGGACATGATGTAAAAATCATCTCTTCTCCTTTATGCTACCCAAACCAGGATAACCTCTGGCTCTATGAGCCTTTTAGGTCTGGAAGGAATTTTACTTACCCCAATGAGTATAATTTTAGACTACTCTAGGATTCAAAGATTGCTAAACAAATGATGCCTGATATCTGATATAACAGACACCAAAGCGTAAACAGCTAAACGTTTAAGCAAGAACTTACCAACATTATCAGCACCACGGGGGATGATAACATCCGCATATTTCTTGGTCTGTGAAATTGTGAAATCGTTAATAATAATTATTTCAGTTAATGAATTAAGTTCATCATCATAATCATTCTATATCACTGAAGAAAAAACGAACTTAATTTAACTAGTAAAAACTTATCAGCAAAAATGTACAGAATAAAAATTGTTCTTCAATTAATTTTCCTGCTGTGTGATGTCGTGGAAACTATGTGTGTCCAGCATTCACAGTAGATGGGCCAACTCTATACTCACAGGTAAACAGAATTCCTCAAAAGCTGGCTTCACCAACATCATGTACTGGTTGAGAATCTTCTCAAGTTCTCGTCCTCTTTCTTCAATGTCCCTCAACACTGCAGAGAACAAACGCACAGAATTTAAACAATTTTCCAACTCTTCACATGGCCACTTTGGACAGAAAAAGTACAAGGAAAAATAAAAGGTGTGAGAAGAAAGGGCTTAAAGAGAACAATATACAAACAAAATGGCATCTAAAAATTATTTTTTGTTTGAAAACATGCTGTGAAATTAAACATCATTGAATATCATACACTCATTGTGAAATAAGATTTTTGTTCCGCTATAATTATACGTTTTGATTTCTGTAAAACCATTTTACTTCTATTTTCATTTGTGGGCAATAAAAAAAATGCAAGCGTGGACTGGACTCGGAAATTGTGATAAAAAAGTGCAAGATTGTAACACATGCTAATTATTATCTTCATTTCAGCTTCTACCACAAAAGATCCAATTCCGTATTGAATTACCTTTTTTAAACTGAAACAAATCATACATGCATACAATTACCATCTTCTGGGAATGAACACACACAACAATATTTTGAGAACGCTTTAAAAAAAACTGGGAAGATGATTGAATCAACAAGAATAAATTTGCATTTAAAAAAAAAGAAAAGAAAAGAGATTGCCTTATAGTATAGAAAAGATGCTAACACACACAGCGTACGGTACCTCTGCGAGACAGGCGTGTATCAGGGTCTGTATCTACAAAGAGACGCATGTTGAAGAGGTCACGGATCTCGGGAAAGTAGAAGACGAGGATTCCCTCAAAGAGAACCACATCGGCACAGTGAATCACATGTGTGCCCTCGGCCTGCCTGCAAAGAAAGGGGTTGTATGGCCCATGTAAAGCGCTGACGCCCCCGGAAGGAATGAAGAGATGAACAATGATGAGTCATAATCATGACAACATAAGAGACGAAGAACAGAAAAAAAAGAAAGAAATGAATATAATATGATCAAATTTACAAAAATATTATTTTGTATATACAATCCAAACAGAATGAATGTTAAATTAAAGCTTTTAGACTGAATGATATAAATTTTGTTATGAATGCAATGACAGATTAAATCGCAAACCATATGTTATGCTACTGTTCACAACTCTCAGCGTAAAACATATAACTGTGCACATTATTGCTCTCCACTTGTGGACACTGATTAATTGATTATTAAAAGAAAAGCAACAATTCTTAGTTGGATCAAATTCATGCTAAGTACCTGGCCATCAAGTTCTATCACGTTGACTAAGTCTAAATTAATGATAATAATTATATGAAAAGAAAAACTGGTAAAATAAAATATTTGTGAGACAAAGACTAGAGAGAGAGATAGATAGGGGAGGAAGGAAAGAAAGAAAGAGACAGGGGGAGGAAAGAAAGAAAGAGAGAGATAGGAGGAAGAAAGAAAGAAAGAAAGAGATAGGGGAGGAAAGAAAGAGACAGAGAGGGAGAGGGGGGAGAGAGAGAGAGAAAGAGAGAGAGAGAGAGAGAGAGAGAG
>JBDFRD010188286.1:0-11888 GCA_039654405.1 Bullina lineata | reverse complement strand
TCTCTCTCTCTCTCTCTCTCTCTCTCTCTCTCTCTCTCTCTCTCTCTCACACACACACACACACACACACAGACACATACACACACACACACACACCATATGAGGACTTCTAGAGAAAATATAGCGTTCAAGGGCAGTCATAGCATGCATTTCAGTCTAAACATTTTAAGCACGATAGATCTAGAATCTAGATCTAGCAGGCCTAATCAAGAATATTATGAACTATAAAACTAAATCGACTGACTGAGGATATTATTAGCGTATTACAGAAAATATCCCTGGCAGTAAATTATACCGTAAACTTCCGGGTGAAAAGAAGTCACAAAAGTTCGTCTTCGTCCCTGTTCCAGTTGTCGGTCAACCAGGCAGTAAAGAAGAGGCCCAGATAAACATAAACACATTTATTTGGCCTATTTGGTGTAAGTGTTAAGTTCAAAGCACAGTTTATTCATATTTAAAATTAGCAAACCTTGATAAAGTAATAGATCTAACTGATAGCTTTGATGATGATGTGTGTTCATCGAGAGAGACTGCATGACTTTCATTCAGCCTTGTGCCTTACCTCAGCCTCTGGCTGGTCCTACCTGGTGTAGCCTAGAATCTATAGATCTAGATTCCAGATCTAGTAATAGTAAGTCTATAGTTTAGTTGGGCCTACCACCACATTTACATTCACCTCTCCATCGTATTATTATTGATGCTTTGAACATGGAATTAGATTAAATTTAAGGCTGTCGTTATCCGCAACACCCTGTTGCGAGTAGACAAAATTTGTTTATCCGCAACACCTTGTTGCCTTGTTGCATAGACGAAATCTGTTTTGCAACACCTTGACAAGACAAATTTGTGTGTAAAGGTATTTAAACACGAACCGAACACAGCGTAGATCTAGTGTATTTACCACAATTTATGAGACCCGATAGTATAGGCTACGTGTGTGAAACCGTAAAATAGTAGATCTAGTTATAATAGTACTAGCAGTCAGTAGCACAGCAGTGTGTGCACCGTACTAAGAACTCACCCCAGGGTGTTGCGGATAATCACTCACTAAATTTAAACTGATAATTGACAGTTAGTATACACTAGGCTACAGTACATCTAGATCTAGATCTATTTCTATACTAATTCTATGGTTTAGACTGAGAATGAATCCAGAACTTTAGAGCCTAGATGTAGAAAGGCTAATAATAGGCCGGATAGATAGAGATACAACTTGATCTAGAATATAGATCTAGAAATATAGCTCTAGAGTTAGAGAGTCGAGAGGCCTTTATTTTCTTCTCTTTTATTTTTATATTTTAGCTTAAATTAATAACACAGAAAATCAAAATGTCTGTGTTGTTAACATTGAACATGCATACTCAACTGTAAAATGATGTAAGAGCCACTAAGGAAGTTGGGCTTTAGCTTAGACTTAGAGGGCATAAAGGCTAAGAAAGTTTTGGCATATTTTACTGAAAATGTAAAATAAATAATACATGTAATTGTAATAGTAATCATTTTACCTCCCACTTTCCGGGTAATTATTCTCTTCATTTATAATCAAATCACTTCCATTTTGACGTAAACAATTTTTAATTTAAGAAATATGGTTGCACTTGATCGGCAGTTGTTGTTTTTAACGGATGCATTTTTATAGAGAAAAGGGTTGTTCAGAGTGGTGCATTTTTACACTGTACAGACAATCAGAATATCGTTCTTTTGGCCCAACATGATGAAATTTATTATGTTTCACCAGTTTTTTTCTTTGTTTGTACAGCTTATATTGATATCAACATCAAATGATCAGTCATTGAGACTACGGAAAAGGGACATCTTCTGACTTCAAAATGTCTGCTCCAGCAGAGACAGCAAGCCCTTGGTCAAACAACAAAGATGACTATGAACTACTTGGTGTCATAGGTAGGTCATTTTTTTTAATAAACAGCAAATGCCATTTTATTTCTATTAATTAAAAGTTTTTCATTTAATGTTTACTATTCAATTTTATTCTTTTAAAACTGCAATATTTTATAAATGTGGACCATATTTTTATTAAAGCTACTATTTCTGTAATCCCTTTTTTCAAATGTAGTATTCATATTAGTTTAAACCGTTTCTTTATATGTTTCCATAGGTGCTGGTGCCACAGCTGTAGTTCAGGCTGCAATGTGCAAGCCCAGGAACGAAAAATGTGCTATCAAACGTATAAATTTGGAAAAATGCAATACCACAGTAGAGGAACTTCTGGTAAATTAATATTTATTGTCATATTTGGACTCATTTCACTAAGGTTCAGTCGAACCTGCCTAGACGGAATCTTATTTTTTTCCCCCGTGATTAATTCCTATATATTTGACCTGTATAAAACGGAAACCTATCCAACGTGGAAAGGAAAGCAAAATGCTCTCCCAACTGAGCAAATCACCTGTGCAAGATGGAATTTACTAGCCCCAGTCTCTTTTAAAACACGTGCCAAATGATGAAAAGTCTTTCATTTTACCGACCACAGAAGAAAATGGGAGAAATACCGTAGTCCCTTTGTGCCCCTTGCTGCTAGACCACCGGAGCCATAAAATTATGCAACTGCGCTTGTCTGGGGGCGGTTTGGTACTGAAGC
This sequence comes from Bullina lineata, assembly GCA_039654405.1. NCBI lineage: Eukaryota > Metazoa > Mollusca > Gastropoda > Bullinidae > Bullina > Bullina lineata. Next base: position 9,289 of record JBDFRD010188286.1, on the reverse strand, counting down.
ACGTGACTTAAGATTGACTAATCATGAGTGTTCATACCGTGTGATGTAAAACCAGAGCGTGGTGGCCATTGAAAATGAGCCTTTGATTTTTACAGACAGTGAAACAGGTCCGTGGTCCCGTCGCTGCTCACTTGGTTTGCGTCCGAAGAACCAGTCACAGACTTCTTATTAACATCGGTTTTCCAGTCCCGGATGCTTGCAGGTCTGATATCGCCGACGAAGAACCAATCAGCATTTACTCCAGGCTATTAAAGACTATGGCAGCCCCCGCCCACCCCCTCCCCTATACAAGGCCCCCTACAATGGCCCTGCTTCATCCATATGCGATATTGGACCTAGGAAAACTAGGCCTAACGTTAAACAAAGAAACGAACAGAACCTGCCTAAGACGGAAACCTGCGCAAGACGGGACCATTTTCCCATCCCTTCTGTTTCCGTCTTTGGCAGGTTCGACTGTATGATAATAATAATATTATATTCTTTTCAATGGTAAGACGTTGGGAATAACGCCATTGTTTATAAATACATAAATAGTAAGTAAGCAAAAATAAGGAATCGGATAAAACTGATTTTAATACATTTTTGAGAGTTGTTACAGAGATTTATCATTTCCGTTGCTTTGGAACAACTTTATCAGAATTTATAATGAGTGCTTCTATAATATTAAATCTACTTATGTTCTCTTCTGTTTTGCAAAACTCATTGAGATTTGTGGGATATTAAAATTCATATGTAAACTAGTCATTTCATTTTATTTACACAGAAAGAGATTCGAGCAATGAGCCAGTGCAAGCATGAGAATGTAGTGTGCTACTACACATCGTTTGTCGTGAAAGAGGAGCTGTGGGTTGTGATGAAACTTTGTGGAGGAGGTTAGTGAAAACTAAAACACTTCAATGAAACTTAAGTCAAGCCAGTGTGTTAGTTCATTTTTTATGAATCTTATAAAATATAAAATAAAAAATCATTGCCATTCACTCAATCAGTGTACATCCACACAAACATAACAATATATACTTGACATTATATCCGTATAATCCTATACTTTAAGTTTGGTACACAATCGAGAGATGAATTACCGCATTCCGGTTAACGTGGAATGCGCAGTGGGATATATAGTCCTTTGACACACTGGCGTAACAATTTTATTCTATGGATCTTTATACAGAGTTGTCGAGTAACATCGGTGAAATATTGAAAGCTGGCATTTCAAAAAAAAAAATTATTGCTTGAGTAATTTCTTAGACATCTCAGATTAACATAGGGATACACAGGTCTTATGTATTCACAGTTCCTTGGTTTTAATCATCAGTGGTTTGTCAAATGTATTGACTTCATATAGTAAGTCACTTCAGTAATCATCATCCAACATATGAAACTACCTAAGCTATCCATTACATCTTTGAAAAAGTAATTACTGTCTGTCCCCTGTAGGATCAATGCTAGATATCATTAAGATGAGACTGAGAGCAGGCTATGGAAAGACTGGAGTACTGGATGAAGCGTGCATAGCAACAGTGCTGAAGGAGGTATTGAAAGGCTTGGAATACTTTCATGCCAGTGGCCAGATCCACAGGTGAATTCTTTGAAAATTCTTCTTATTCTCATTCCTTAAACTTTTTAGAAGCACGAAACATGTTTCCACACCAACCTCTAGTAGCAATAATCAGACCATAATAGTATAGTTTAAAACTATGATTATTTAGTCTAACTGCGGGGGTTGTAAAATACAGATTGTACATAGAGTGCTAGCATAATGCATATATTGATTTGAAATATTCATTATCCAAACTAGTTTTATATACTTTTCTGCTGTATTAGGATAATTCACTCACACTTGTGACAAAACGGTATTACTCATTTGTACAACTAGTGAAATTCTGTAGCCTTTATTTTTATTCCCAAAGACTGCACATTTAGAGAAACATCTGGAAGGCCCATTAATCTCCTTTTCAATATCATCAAGGCCCAGTATTTGTTTCAAGAAATGTCAAAATTCATTTTTTTGACTTAGGGAATTAGCTTTGATATTGCATGAAATAAAATAAATGGTCTTAAAATGTTTAATATCTGTGGATATTTGTAAAAACATCTATAATTTGTTTTATTTTACAGAGATATAAAAGCTGGAAACATTCTCATTGGCGATGATGGCTCTGTGTTTGTGGCAGGTAGGTCGTGAGATCGTAAGCACAGAAGCTCGTGCTCGTGTTCTTCAGTATATATAGAGAAAATTGTTTCAAAGGAATCTCTGTTTTAAATAAAGAAATGTTGTATACTTGTTTTTGTTGTGGCTTTTTTCAGAGAAAGCTGAAAGGGGAACCTTTGAAGTTTTCAGAATATCTGTTCTTTTCCTACTCATAGCTCTGTGCTGCTTTATATAACAAGAAGAATCATGTTCCTTTCCCAGATTTTGGAGTCAGTGCATGGCTTGCGACAGGTAAAGACCTCACTAGGGATTCAGTGCGACATACTTTTGTTGGAACCCCATGCTGGATGGCACCTGAAGTCATGGAACAGGTGAGCAAACCCTTAGTCATTATGAGAGAAATTAGATACCTGTAGCACAAATAGTGACTCTGTATTTATCTGTATTTTATTTAGTCTCTAACTTTTTTCTTTACACTGGACTCATAAACAGGTCACTGGATACGACTTTAAAGCCGACATCTGGAGTTTTGGTATTACAGCTATTGAGTTGGCCACAGGAACTGCACCATACCACAAATACCCTCCTATGAAAGTAAGTACAGTACTGATGGACGGGGTATTTTTGTTTATTTTGTTATGGATTTATTATTCAACAGATCTGAAAAATTCTGAGTTTCACTCATTATTAATAAGTTTAATTCTTAGTTTAAAATTTTGATCGTCACATACTCATCGACGCAGGGGAAGCAATGGTTATTTTTTCTTTGTCTTCCGCAAAGGTGTTGATGTTGACTCTCCAAAATGACCCACCCTCCCTTGACACAAGTGCTGAAGATAAGGACCAGTACAAGGGATATTCAAAAATTTTCAGGAAAATGATAAACGAGTGCTTGAAAAAGGATCCAGAAAAGAGGTCAATATAGTGTTCTCCACCCCCTGAAAAATTATTTTGTGTACATGATGATCACTAAACATTCTAATTAGACTCTTTGATTATATAATAGCTGCATTTTTGTCTTAACCACCAAAGAAAACAATTTCATTTCAATGGTGAAGTGTTGAAAGTAATCGTATATATTTTAGAACTATCAGTTCTACGTTTCTAAATTGTTTGTCACATATAGAAGAGATGATTATTGTAATTATGATCTGGCTACAAAGAAGCTGGTTGCAATGTTACGTACATCTGTAAGTTGTAAAAGCTCTATTTTAAGCAATGATTTTCCAAACATGTTCTTCCTGAAATGCAAAGAGATGTCATTGAATTGTTTTCTTTTCTTCAATTCTGTCAGACCCACAGCAAAGCAGCTTCTGAGGCATGAGTTTTTCAAGAAAGCAAAAGTAAGTGCATCGCAGGATTTTTAAAAAATATTTTAACCAGCTTTAAAATTATAGTGAATTAACATGTTTAAAAAATGTGTTGTACTAAAGTGCTTCGATCAAGGCTTTCAATATCAGTTAAACTTTTCAAGATTGTTCTTTCATATTTCAGATATTGGTAAAAGTCTAAGATGTGTTTCACAGAAGTGATTCTTCAATTATGTTTCAGGACAAGGCATATTTGCAGAAAAGCCTCTTGGCAGAAGGACCCACGGTTAAAGGACAAAAGGTAATAACTTTGTGCTCATGCAAACATTTATTCTTTTAGGTATTTATCAAAAATGTGCCAGTATTATCACTTATAGTACAAGCTTAACAATATACGGACACATACATATCTAAAATTATATCTTCTGGTACTGTCAATGCTGACACAATTAGTTAGGCAAGATATTTTGTTAAAAAAGCTATACAAAATAAGAACTGAAATGAATCGTCAATCAGTAATTTAATCACAATACAAACCTTTAGCGAAGTAAAGATTTGAAAGTCCATGCAAAGTTTTCATAACTCATTAGAAAGGTACAGTATGTATTTTATTAAATATTCGCTGTTATTATTATTTTTCCATTATCTTTCCCTTTCCATTTTCACATTTTTTAATTTCAGCTTTTCTGTTGTATCAGTGTCCCTAGGTTTTAAATGATTATAACTTATCAAAATACTTAAAAGTTAAAGACTAACACTGTGTTTGTGAAATAAGCATAGAGGTATCTAAACAACTCTGTTCAAAAGTTTTCATTGACAAATAATGAAAATGTATTCGTGTATAAATGTATTATGACTCTTTTATTTCTGTTGTTCTTATTGGAAGAAAGTGAAAACTAATATTATAACTTGTAGATATATTTACTTTCAATGTATTGTGAGTTGGGTTTTTTTTTTCATTTATCTGCATTTCTTGTGAATTTGAAATAATTAGTTTCTTGGTCCTGGATAGTATTTTCAGTCATGTTATTTCTTTATTTATAATCATTCATGTTTTCTTACATTTTTTTCCCAAGGTGAAAAGAGTGCCAGGCTCAAGTGGGCGCCTTCACAAGACAGAGGATGGTGGCTGGGAGTGGTCGGACGAGGAGATGGATGAAACATCTGAGGAAGGAATGAAAGCCATGGCAGAGGGCAGGGTTTGTAACTATTTTTTACTCTGTGCATTTTAATTCTACTAACTCTAGCTGGTATGATGGCTAAATGAATGGACCTGATCCAACAGTTCAGGCCAGCCGTATTGTGTCCCTAGGAAAGACACTTTACATTAATTTTCCTGGGTACCACCATCCTTCTGCTGGGGATGAAAATCTACGTCAGACTAGCTTCCTGTCTAGGAGATGATGTAAAATCATATGTTCTGTTTCTCGCTACTGAAATCTGACTAAATTGTAGGTCTATGGGCCATGACAGGCCTTGAAGGAACTTATATTATTTCAGAACATTATAACAACGGGAGTTCTATAAAAGAAAATCATTAGTTGTAAGTTCAAGGAATTATTGTCTTCATTGTTCCTTATGATGAAAAAAATATATTTCAAGCATCAGATGAGAAAAAATAAAGAAGCAATATTTTATTATTCTACTGTGCAGTAGATTTGTTTCAGATTTTGAATAAAAAAAATTTCATCTATTTTTTAATCAACATATTATTACTTATGTTTACAGTCTCCAAGAGTGAAGATTCCTGCAGAGCCGGTAAGTGTCAGACTGAATGTTGCTAGTTGATATAGTCTTATCTCAATCTAATCCATAAAACCTTTTAAAGCTAGTATTTTATACCCACTGACTAGGATACTCCTACTGGGGACTATGTATGACAAAAATAAAGTAGAATCTTTCAGTTGATAGTTCATTTCTTAATTCTTAATCGTCTTGTCTCAAATGACATAAAGTTAATATTTATTGAGTTGGGATGTTGTAAAAATGAGGATGTGTTTTTTTGTTTTTTTTTAATGTTTATTATTTAAGATGAGTTTCAAAATAATAGATAAATGATACTTATTCATTGACTGTTGTCTTTTATTTCTTTGCTTTACTCTTGAAATGCAGCTTGTTGGTAAGGACTTTGTTTTTATTCTTTAGTTAACTTGAATAGATCATACATGGTGTCATTCTTGTTTTCAGTCTTTTATTCATGTTTTTGTCTCTGCCGTTCAGATCCCCCAATTGCCAGTTCCTCTTCCATCGACTTCAAATGGCCCTCAGAAAACTGAGGAAACTGAGAAGCCAGTAGCAGATTCACCTACAGTCCCCCCATCAGATGGTAGTGGGGAAGACAAGTCTCAGAAATTGGAGGGCACTTCAGTTGACAAGCCCAAAAACATGGTGCTTCGACTAAGGCATGTGTTTATTTGTTGTTTTCTTAGTGTGTGTTGTTCTGCTTGTTTTTTTTTTAATTCTATATGGTTTGATGTTTTGATTTGAGAACTTGCCTGAATTTCTATCTATGTATGTTTAAAGTTAAAGCACTTTTTAGGTTTTGCTGGAAATCTGGACTTTCTCATGTCCCCATAATCATTCGTTCCACTACAAAAAAAAACACAGGCATTTAACCAAATATTTTCAGATTTTTACATATTTTTTTAGGAAAACGGATGGGGACACTAGTTTTATCTCTGTAGATAAAACATGTATAGTTATTTTAAAATGCAAATGGGAAAGAGAGCAGTTAAAAATCTTGCGATTATGGGACTAATTCCATCAAAACAACATAATGATCTTCAGTTATACATCATAAGAAAAAAATTTAAGTTCCTTCAAGGCCTATGAGGTTCATAGAGTGGGAGCTTACCCCGGTTTCGGTAGGGGGAAGCAGAATAGGTGATTTTTACATCATCTCCTAGGCAGGAGTATGCTTGTATCCAGTGCGCACCTGGGTGGGGAGAAGAAAAATAGTGTAAATGTCTTTCCCAAGGACACAACACGACCACCTGGAATCAAATCCAGAACCCTTAGATTGGGAGTCCTACACTCTAACCATTTGGTCATCACAACACACTATATACATGTATCATAAAGCGTCATACAGTTTTTTTTTATTATTGTAGACCAGATTGCAAATACTGCACATTTTTATAATTATTGGTCGATGCAAAGAATAAATATGGCTTCAGAGGTAAGTAGTGTGTGAGTTTTTTAAATTCAGCTTTTTATTTCCTGTGCCGTCGTCAGTGTTCTGGATGCCTTTTCTTGGAAATACCAATATTCTTACTGTTTTTAAACATACGATATGTTGATTTAATTCCATTTTTCTTACTTTAAGACGGAATAAGCCCCACAAGGAGAGTCACTTTCATTATGTTTCAGTTTTTACTTTTCAAATTCAATAATTACCTGTTAAGATGTACTAGCTGTGTGGAAATGAATATTTTCTACATAAAGATATGGTTATTTCATGCATGCTTTCATGTTTTTTACATTCATTAATTCTTTGATAATATTATTATTTTTTCATTTCAGAAATGAAAAACGGGAGCTAAACGATATAAGATTTGACTTCAAGACAGGTCATGGTAGGTGTCATACTGTCCAGTTGACTTGTAAGCACTTGCATCATATCTCTCAAAAAGATTTGGTTGTATTATACCTTTCTTTCTTTTTTTTTTTTAAGTTTTTACTATAATTCTTTAGAATCTGCAGTAGTGGATGATTGAGTATGAAAACTATTGGCTAAATACCAGCTATTCAAGCAGAGCAAAAGAAGTCACGGTACTGCAACAAGTCAGAACCTGTAAATGCTGAGTGAACAAACTTTGCTGTATGCATCAGGCATGTAGAGCGGATGAAATAATCCATTCTTTTTTCTCAAGAAGGAATAAATAAAACAGGATATCTAGGAACTTTCAGGAGAAATATAACGGAAGTGCTGCTCAAGTTGTACATGCTGTGATTATTAAAGTGCCCCAAAAAATCGATTCTCTATGTAAAGCACAGGTATGCTAATAATGCCAAAAGAGGAGAAAATACTAATTGATATAGCCTACATACATCTTACATCCCTCAGTGGAATTTTCAGACAGTATATACACATGCTGGAACAGATCAGACATTGAGGACCATATTCAATGGTATCAAAAACATTGATTGATAAAGGAATGCCTTTATTTCCACTAGCAAATTTAACCCAATTTTCATGTAAATTGTTGAAGCAGACTACTCAGTACAAATGTTGATATATCTGCACTAGAAATTGTAGCAGAGTGATTTCCAGTTTGTTAAGGGTTTATTTAGAGTATTTTGCTATCATCAGTTGTATTTGTGTACTTGTTTGTGGTTCAAATATTCTCCTGTTTATTATGTTGGGTTTTTATACATTTCAGACACAGCAGACAGCGTTTCTAGGGAGCTGGTGGAGGCTGGCCTGGTAGATGGGAGGGACATGATTGTAGGTAAGTGCTGTAACAGATGGTACACTAGATTCTTTTAGCGTTATGGATACAGTGCAGCATCAAAGAAAACCAAAACCAATCAGGATCACTCAATAGCACAAAATTCAGCAAAATAACAGTGAATAGAATGTTTTGTTTTATTTTGAATTGTTTTTATAATTTATGTAGAACAGTACATGCTAATGATATATGCAACACTAGTTTTTGATGTGATGATATGTTGCGCAAGATGTCATAAATATCAGACTCAGTATTTCAAATGAGAAAAAAAACAAAAACGTTGACTTTCCTATCTTGCTCATCTCATATCAAAGTAAAACACATTTGAGTGCAAAATGAGGTCAATAGATTGGTGTTCCTTTGTCTCTTCACCAATATCAAGCATGCCTTGCAGAATAACAACAGCTTGTTACTGTTAGCTTATTAATAAAAAAAAATGAAAAATAAAATTAATAAAAGCTTGTTAATAATAGCTCAACATTACTGGCATTGTGATGAATATTCTTAGAGTCAAAATATATAGACAGATCTCAGTGCTATTTGCCACTACTTTGAACATTTCTTTTTCTCTGTGAATCTGCCTTCAATATGTTTTGTTGCATGGGACAAAAAGATCTACCAAGGGTTCAGAAAATTTTCCGTGAGCATCTTAGGTGCACAGACAAAATTGTGCTAGAGATCATTCATACATAAACCGAGCAAGGATCCTTCACAGGCGAATTAGTATCATTGAGAAGCCACATGACAAATCAGGAGTCATTCTCATGTGGTTATATTTAATAACTGGCGTTTTTTCTTTCGTTCTCCAGTGGCAGCAAACCTTCAGAAGATGGTGGACAAAAGTGATATGAACAATATCACCTTCGCTTTGGTAGGTTGCAGCATTTAATGTTATGTTATTACAATTCCTTTTCTAGATTTTAGTTTTTGGGTCCTTGAAAAGTACATTTCTGTTTTTATAGAATGAAAATTATGTTTCTGTTTTTGTTTTCATAGAATGATAGAGGCCAAAACTGAAGCTGAAAAACCTTTTAATGCAAATTTAAGTATCAATGGCAATAGAAAATTCTGATGTATTGCTTATAAGTAAGTACAGAGTGCGTCTTTTTGAAACACATGTCAAGCTTCAAGCAAATTAAAAAAGATGTGATACCTGTCTTACTCATGACTGATGATCAAAGTCTTGCAAGTGAGGTCATGACAATGTTTTCAGAATTCAATTTAACAGAAAGTAGTCTAGCATACACAACAGCCAAAGAACAAATGGGTTTTTTTTCACCTTTTTAAGTAGCCGTGTTCATCTATACAGTCGAACCTGCCCAAGACGGACATGGAAGGGAACGGGAAAAAGTGTCCGTCTTGCGCAGGTGTCCGTCTTC
>JBDFRD010188176.1:0-11888 GCA_039654405.1 Bullina lineata | reverse complement strand
CTTACATTGTTTTGCGTAATGGAGACGGGGGTGGTCTGGCAGGGAATAAGCACGGTTTTGATTGGTGTTTTAAAATCTAAGGAAGCCAATCACCGATTGACTTGGTCAGTGATGATGCTTCGTTAGGCTTAATGCGTTGTGCGGTGAGAAATGGGGGCTATTATGGTATACAAGATTTATCTCCCTTTGAAATCCGCCTAAGAGCCCGATCCGGCTAAGAACACGGTAATCGTGTCTTCTGACGGGCGGGTTCTTAGGCGGAGACCACTGTACTTTCGACCAGCAAAAAAGTTTGTAACAAACATAAAAACATGACAAAGTGTCCGTTTTACTCTGAAGAAAGTTTTTACATGTTTTTACCAATTTTGAACTGGACGCTATTCAAACATAATTTTGCAATTGATTTTGCATTTTGATGCAATTGGACTTGTTGACTTTTTCAAATAAACCTTGAAAAGTATAAAATACAATCTCTAATTGTAATAAATGAACATACTTTTACTTTTATTCATGAGTTCAAGGACTATTAGGAATATTTACCTGTTCTCTAATAATAAGTTCCAATTTCCTCACAAGTAAATAGTGCACAATCCATAGCTTGACTTAAGTGCATTATTTCTGACATAGTTCTAGATCAGTACATTGTTCCTATCATAAGACTAGTTAAAGAATTTGCCTTTATCATACTTCCAAGTCAATGACCTTGCCTGTCACAATGCTAGTTCGAAATATTTCCTCTCATCTAGTTTTAGTTCGTTATACATTTTGCTTGTCAGTTGGAAATAAGAGCAAGGCCTGTTGTTTCACACAAAAAGAAAGAACACTGGAAAACAAAGATAATGAATTTAACTATAATAATTAAATAATTCAGCTGGAAACTAACCTGAAATAAGAGAGGATTAATGGTTACTGACAGTGGATACATACGTGTATTTAGCCGACAGGTCCACTTTATTTTCAATGCATTTTGAACACAAATCTTTCCAGTTGAGATCTGGGAACTTTTCTCTGATTGGTGCAATTCTCTCCTTAAGAATTCTGGCTGCCTCCATTGCTGCCTAAATTCAAAGAAAAAAAAATTAAATAGGCTTAAAATTAATTAATGAGTGAAAGAGTACATCAAAGAAAGAAAAATGTTTTCAAAAACAATATTTCTGATGGGAATCAGCACCACTCTAGCAAAGTACAATATAATTGAGCAAGAGACAGAAACACAAATTCAACAGTAGTGCTACCCCTCTAACAATTATTGCTAAAAATAGTGCTGATGCCGATGACAGGACACATACTTACTGGGAATGGGAGTACTTTGTGAGGGTATTGATTATCATTGTATGTAATTTCATTTGCCATGGACTGCTCTAGGCAACTGTTTCTAAAAACTACAGACCCCAATCTTCAAGTGCATTTTCAAAAGGAAATAGACCACTAATAGATCACATCAAATGACAGACATTTCTTTATAGGAAATTTAATCACATCAAATACTTAAACTTAAAGGACACTTTAATAAAAACATTTCTCCATATGTAATCAGGGCCCAGTGATCAGAGTTGTGCGGCCCCACATTGGCTGTTGAGTTTCTCAAAAAGTTCAGGCTGGGTGAGGGAATATAAAATGAAAGACAATTCTCATTCCCAACTTACCTGTGTGGAAGATTCACTGGTCACACTAGCTGAAGTCATCCAACTGTTTGGTGCAATGTTGTTCTGATTGGGCCGCACCTTGATCAGCTCAAGCGGAATTCCAAGGATATGGGCCACACCTTGCGCTACCTGTACACAGGTAAGAAGAGTTGGTTTAAAGGGCTCAATGGCTCTTTACAAATTAATTTTCAAAAAAATATATCGATCAAAATTACAATTTTTATTTTCTGAATATGGTAAAACACTTAAAACATTTTTTTTTAAAGGAACAGAAAGTCATGTTTTCTGAGATCAAACTCCAACACTACCTTTGTGTACAAGCCTTGTCCCATCTCAACACCACTCTGGCTAACTGTAACTGTTCCATCTCTGGAGAAGATGCTGACATTTGCTGTTAAGCCGTTTCCTCGATAGGCCATGCCAAACTTACAGGCAGTCATGGTGACTCCTCGCTTCCTCCACAAGTATTCCTGATGTTAAAAAGTTTAATTATAGTAAGTATATTATTCATAGACATAAGAAATTTCCAAGATCATTTAGCTGAAAATGTCTTTTAGAAACCAGTGTAAGTAAAAAAAAATTACATCTTTCAATTTCTCTAGTCCAGAAATTTGGAGCAATTTCTTTAAAGATCTAAGGGCAAACTAATTGTCACCTCCTTCAAAAGTAATTCAAAAACATTTGAATTTGGCAAACTAATGTTAAAATTTGATGAAAGATTTGAGTGTTTTTAGTATTTCACTATCATGTTAATTGCTATGACCAAACTTATTGGAATGACAGTTTATAATTTATCACCATTATTATTGTCATATTGTGGCGTTGGTAGAGGTGGTGGTGATGGTGGTGGTAGTGGTAGTGGTAGAAGTGTTACTAATAGAATTAGTACTGATTTAACTTGTAATTGATAATTCATATGTTATTTCATTCAGTCATATTGTGAAAAATGTATCAGTCTTTGTAAACTCTCATAACAATATATTTTTGCACATTATGTGTAATTCATAGTTTCTCCTAAGTAGTATAATAGGCCTACAGCCCACAGGAGTGCTAGCTCTTAAATACAAACATTTAAATAATTATGAAAAGCTGTATATTTGCCTCTTGAGCCATTTGCAGCTGAATTTGTGTTTATGCTTACAAGTGATTGTTATTCAAGATCAATTCAAAAGGAAGAAATGAGGACAAAATATAAACAAGTTCAATTCAGCAAATTAAAATGCAGACCTGATAACAAATTGATATTGTTTTTAAACTGCTTTACAACTGTACACTTACAAATAAAAATTAGCCTTCAAACTATGATTAAGGACTTGAACCAAGCCACAGCATTGAGGACTCACCCTGTTGAAGGCATCCACCTCTCTGATTCTGCTTTCTACTTTCGCCAAGTCCTTCAGCCTGTACCATATCTCCCGAATGGTACACTCACTCATCTCATGTCCATTTAAGTCCACCTCATGAGGAAAGAAAATACGACAGTATCATTGACAAATAGTACTGATATACCGTATAACACATGAAACATACTATTAATACTAATGGCGTCTTTTCATAAACATTCATTAATAAAAGTGTTTTATTGCTCTCCGTTTCAACCAAATGAGTTTTGTCTAACCAATACAATACATTTTCCAAGAACAACAAATTGAAATGTAAAAAAAAAAGCTTACAAAATTACATGTATCTAGTTACCGTCACTGTCCTGTGATATTGGCATATTTCAAATTTGTTTTTAGATAAGTATTATGTCCCTGAATATAATGGAACTAAAATCGCATTTTGGCACAAGTCCAATTTGTGCCATTATTGCAGAGCAGTGATGTTATATTTCCTGATAATGCAAGGGCACTTTAGGAAATTATTCATCTTTGACTTTTACAAAAAGAGTTGTTCATTTTTTTTAATGAGGATGAACTTTATAAAACTGCAGTACATCAGTTCTCCAATAATACATTCCATTTTTGTTATCGTTTTTATTGTTTTGGAATAAGTTTTTTTTGTAACAATGGCACATTGATGATTTTGATCTCCTTTCCAACAGGAAAATTTGATAGATTACAATATTATGGACTCACCTGATCTTTTCGGTATAAATTCAGTTCTTTCACTATGATGGGATGAGTATTAATTGACTTGGCAACATGTTCCATGACCGTCTCAATCAAAAATGCAGCAGGCACAGCACCTGCAGATACAACAGTGAAAAGTTAATCAGCTGGGTTTTTTTTACAACAATTGCATGATGTTTTCAGTAGTATTATTAATTTCAACTTTCTTGCTTCATATATTCTGTAATATTTCACTCCTTGTAAAGACAGGAATGTGAAGACTGAGCAGATGCTGGGTTTTTTTCAGAATGATTCTGTGTTGATTTAGATGGTGCTCTTGGTCTTCTGTTTTCAGGTTATCCCTACTCTTGATTGTTTTTGCTTGTTGTCATATAGTTAAAGCAGAATGTTTCATTACTTATGAATGAATGGCTTTGAATAGGACCATGACTTATTCAAAACAATAACAAAACAATGTTTTTAACCATACACACACAAGAAAGTGTTCTTCAATGCAAGTATTATGTTATTCAATAACTTGCCAAATAACTAAAGGAATGTTTCACTTTTAAAAAAAATATAAATGCATGATGTAAGGGTAATTAAGCTTTTCGCAGACTTTTTTGCTTTTCAAATTAATTATTTCTGTCCGTTTTGTTTAATTCTCTACAGAATATTTTGATTGACACATACCCATCTTTTTTAACAACGAAATAATAATAAAACATTCCCAAGTTCACGATAACGTAATGAGCTTTTGAAACATCACGCATATCTTCATTTACAGCCAATCACAAAGACAAAGGAAACATTTATATAATGAAAATGATAATAGAAAAATTAGGACATGACCTGGTGCTCTCATGAAAGACATGGCTTGCTTATTTGTCATCATTGGGTGTAGTTTAATCTTCCAGTTGGGAATGTAGTAGGCTGAGAAAAAAGCACATGAAATTGAGGTTCTACTCATTTAATACAATAATTATCCACATACATATAACAAATAAAAATTGTGTTTGTTACACTTTTTTTCCACTCGCATTTGAGATTTAGTTAAAAGGACTATACTTTTCTATACTATTGTTTTTAACCAAATAAAATAATCAGTTAAGCAACCAAATAATTCGAAAATGATACAGGTCTTATATACAATGTATGCCTTTGTTCACTGACCCATGTCCATATAGTTTATCATGGCTGTCATGTTCCATGAATCACAGGGCAGATATCCACAGTCCCAGTGTACATCCACATGGAGAATCTGAACATCACCGTCACTGTCAAAGCCTGCCTGTTAAAGAGACAAAGGGTAAAAATGTAATAAAATTATTCAGGCAGGTTTAACAAAATTGCTATTCAACTGAGTCTCTTAATTTTATCTGATCTTATTTTTGATCACTTAAATTCAGATCAGTTCAGTTAGATACTGCCAGAAAACTTGGGTCGACATATCAAAGAGCTCTAAGCCAAATATTGATAATAAGCAAATATTTGCTCTCTGTGTCAGGATGAAAGAAACTAAATTCTACCATAACAAAACCAAATCTATAACAAGCGCAAACAGTAAATAATTGGATCTCTAGATTTAGAGGTAGTAATGTGACAGGATTTTTTTTTTCTTTTTTCAGAATGTTGAATGTATTACCTTTTGACATTGTACACTATAAAAGAGGTATCCTTTTTCTCTACTTGTAAATCAATTTATGATGTGTGTTACTGAAGAAAAAAAATAGTGTCAGCTGGTGTTTTACACTAACAGCAAGCCATGACACTCAGTGGATATTAATTAAGATGTTGCTCAGGAATGTAAGTCCATCTCTCTCAGAACTATGTTTATATATACCTTACAAAATAGATCATATCACAATTAGCCTGTAGTCAAACACTAGAAACTAGGACTTTACCTTGTACTTGACCAAGACAGGAGCACGTTTGCCACTCAGTTTCATGTTGGTGGACAAGTCCAGGGACATGCGTACTGGCCTGAGAAAGGCAAGAACATGAGGATTATCCAAGGAAGGCATGATAGACATTAATAAATATTTGATAAAAACATTAAAGTCGTGAAGATTGGTGAGGTGAAGGCATGTGTCATGATGTAGTAAACATAACTCAAATCAAATTGTGAACTAGAGTAATAACAAATAACAAAGCTTCAACACATTTTTCTGTACAAAAAAAAGTGATGGAAGTCTGAAACAAAATAATGCTGCAGTGATGGCAATACATTGGGTTACAACATAATAAATCAGTTCAACTCTCTCCAATGTTCAATACAACTGCTCTACTCTGTGCTCATTCTTCCAACTTTACATAGACAGCCTTGAAACATTTGACATTCGATATAATCTATTTCATTCTTTCTATGATAAGTATTTCTTTTCTTTAGACTTTTCTTTTATATGACAACACTCAAGGTATAAACTACATGTAGTTAAGTGAACATTACATTGTCACAAAACATTGGCCTTCTAGAAACATTCATTTTGCTTTAATAACAGTTGCTTTAGATTATATGAGTGATATACTGATCTGAGAAAGCAAGAGAGACGTGCAGATCAGACTGAGGATGGGGAAGCAGACATGAAGACTGGTGAAGAAAAATATTAAAAATGAGAACAAATCTGATAAAAACGTTGAAGTTGTGGACTCGTTGGAAACCATTATGAACGTCATGGTAGTAAATGTAATATTAAACCATGAGACCTGACCGATGGAGCCTACTACTACTACTATAAACCGTATGACCTGAGAACCAACACTGTAAGGCAATAACAAAATTTTTAAAAAAGTTCTTTTTTTTGTTTACTGAGACTGCTAGTCCTGATTTTTCAATGTATGACCTCACTGTATGAAGATCTTCCATATTTCCATATATTAGCATCTTTGTAATTGTTGTTGGCTGTGGTCACATTTCTTTCCTAATATATAATTATCGTAAAAAAGACACCAGTTAAGCAGTGTGGTTTCTCTTTCCCTGCTAGTCATCTACTGGCAGATGACTAGGTGTCTAGTTCAGGCATAGACAAAACTGGAAGATGAACGGGAGGAAAAGAGGTGCAGTGAGAAAAAGGCCAAGCTTAGAAGTGTTGTCGTTCCACCCTCCCCGTCTCCCTCACCCCCCCCTTTTTTTCCAGGCACACTCCAAAGACCTCTTTACCTTCCTGTCAGATATGTTCCTAAGGTTGCCACAGCTGTCACTGGGCATGAGTCCCACACTTTACCGCCAAAAGCACCACCAAGACGGGGAACTGTACAATTGATGCTGCAGAGTGACCAAACATTAGATTAGTTACACAAAAGAGTCAATACATTACCCAATTCATGGAAACACAATCAAAAGATTTTTTTTTTTACTTTTCTATAGAGGCATCATTTCAGATATCACTTACAAAGAGAAAGAGGGTCTCCTTCTTTACACTGACATGTTGTAGGCTTGTAATGTCGAAGATTATTTTTGTTCACTCGCTTTGTAAAGATAAAACTGGAACATTTTTATTTCTATATTCACGAAGTCCATTAAAATGTTTAAATAGCCTGATGTTCCTACTTTACTTTTCATGTAAAATTGTTTTTGAGACCAACAGTCTGCAGGCTTGCTATACCCGGGTTCTTTTTTAAGAAATTCTCACACTGAGCCAGGCCTGGTATTTTATGTTATTTTAGCGTTGTCATGACGTAATTATGTCCGTGGGGAAGGACAAAATACATTTTCATAAAATTGGTGTAAATTAAAGTGAACACTTTCTTTAGTTCTACAGTTCACTCACTATACATACTAGTTCATTGATTTTCCAATAACTGAAGCAGCAATATGCTCGTTTATATCAGCAAACTGAGCAGCAGCATACAAATCAATACCATCTTCAGAGGGAACAGCAAGGGAAACCTGCAAAAAAAAGCAAAAATAATAGAAAGGTATTTTGAATTTTGAATAGTAGTTCTATTCAGTATCACTATTAGCCTTCTATGCTTTTCAAAATCAGTATGAGTACTATGAGAATAATGACTGTTGCCCCAGTTAAAATGGAGGGTAAGGGAAAACGAGGCAGATCCTGACATTGTAGGTACAAAACATAACCACTGAACAAAGTTATCGAAAGCAGATTTATTTCCAAGCACAGATGACTGGGTGGAGACAAGTGACAGGGTCTTCTTAAGAATGAAATTGACAAATGGCAGATCAGAAAGAATCAATAAAAACAATACACACTGTACGCTTTTTAAAACTTAACACAATGTAACATTCATCCTCTTACAAGATATCCTACAAAACGACTTAAAAAAATAACAGGTTTAAATTTATGGAATTAGTTTGAAACAGTTGCTTTAAAATGGAAAGTTTAGGTACAATAAGGGAAACATTCCTTTCCCATCATAGGACTTACATGTGTTTCCAGAAAGTAGTGGTACTGTGAGCCCATCCTGCACTCTCCTTCAATAGTTTTCTCCGTAGATGCCCATGTCTCTGCAGAATGAAAGCACGACATGTGAAAAATATTCATAAGCGTTTTGATTTTAAAAAACAATATTTAACACAACCAATTTTATAATGCCACGTAAAATAACTTTAAAAAATAGAAAGGGCAAGTTCTGAGTTAATCCCAAGTTAATGAAATTTAATTAACAAAATTACATGTAAGTGCAATAATAATTTACCATCAGGTTGACCAACAACGATTTCTTTCGTTGGGATGTCAAACTCCTTCCCCTGAGCAATACTCTCCTCCAAAGATAAGATCGGAGTCTTCACTTCTTTGTAATTTACTTTCACCAATTTTGCAGCAGCATTGGCCTCTCTTTGACTCTCTGGAATGAAGAAATGTTTCAATGTAATGGACCATTTTATAAAATTAGGATCTCCTTTTTTCATAGTCTCTGTAATTGTATGTGTCATTCATTCACTTTAAAGCTAATAATTAATATGGTTACATCATAAAACATCTGAGATCTGACTATATTTTAAGGCAACTTTAGTGGCCAAATGGTCAGAGTGTTGGACTCTTAATCCATGGGTCCAGGATTCAAATCTGGGAGGTGATCATGTTGTGCTCTTGAGAAAAACTCTTTACACCATTTTTCCTCTCCCGACCCATTAGCGAATTGGATACTGGTGGGGAAGTAAACCTACGACAGACTAGCATCCTGTTTCGGAGATGAAGTAAAAATCATTTATTCTGCTTCACGCTACCAAAACCGGGATAAGCTCCGGTGCCATGGGCCACATTGGCCTTGAAGGAACTAATAATCACAGAATAAAAGAAAAAAGCTATTCTATTCTTGCTTTTTTTTTAAAATTTGAATTAATCTGGCTTAATGTATCAATTACTTGATTTCTGCCCAATTCTAGGGATTAAAACTTGAAGTAAATGATGGCATACAGAATTTTTTTTTTTAATAACTATCTCTACCATCACGTCTTTTAAGGTTTCACAATTCTGCTGAATGCTGTAAGAAAACCCCCACTGGATAGCTTAATATCTATTATCACACAATAACAATAACATATATCTTCTTACCTATAAGTACATTAAAACACAGCTTCTTACCGACTATCACAGAAACATAACTTTTTACCCAATCTCATAGAAAAACTTATTACCTACAAGAATGACACAAAAATCTTAATTTCTACCAAATGGAGCAAAATACATCAAAAACGTTGCGTCACCAGCAAAGCTTCCATCCCACAACAATATGACATTTTTACTCAAACGAACTCAGTAACAACATACCTGCAAGGATAGCCCCTATTGCTTGACCAGCATAGAATACTTTTTTGGATGCAAATACCTGAACACATGGTACAAATCACTCAGAAAAAGTCCAGACAAATAGATCTATATATTATTTTTAAAAAAATTACTAGCACTTGAGGTAAGTGTATGACCAAAAAAAGAGAATGACCATTGTTTAATTTCCATTGTGTACACAAATATTTTTCAGCTCAATCTCTCAGTAAATATATAAATCACTTGATTGTTTAGTGGTTTCAGGTTTTGTGTCAGGACAACTGTCCGTCATGTTATACATGCACGACTAGCCCTGGAAAATACATGTACATGGAAGATACTAGAAAAATGCTGAATACTAGAAAGTGCTAGAAAAATACCAAGTACTCAAAAAAACACTAGGAACAATATCATATTCCCAAATTACATAGTATACATCATTCTTAACATACAACACTAATTAATAGTTGCTATGTCAGGAAAATATTTTGTTGTAGGTCAAAATTACATAGCCAGTTTTTTAATGAGAAAATTAAGGTCCAGCATCAATGAGGTACAGTGGGAGACACAATTACTGTGTTCTTAGCCAGAGTGGGCTCTTAGGTGGATTTCAAAGAAAAGCGATGTTTGCAGAAGAATGCAACTCAGACCTGGGGGGGGACACTGACACATTAATGGGGCGTCATCTCTGATTAAATCGATATATGATTGGCTTACTACTTAAATCTTAAACACCAATCAAAATCATGCTTATTCCCTTTCAGATAATCCCCGTCTGTATTAGGCCTAGGTTAGGCCAATCTACGCAAAACAATGCAAGACGCTGGCGGCTCCTTTCCATAAAATCTTCCGCTGACATGCCGCTTCCACTAGATCTACTAGATCAAAACAAAGATGTTTCATCACGATATTATTATGTGCAGTACTGGCGGCTGGGTAGGGGTGAGACTTGGTTGCGGGGTTACACGACGTCGAGACTATGGGGCAAAAGGGGATGGGGGGATGCTGAAGGTGACGGTTGGAGAGTAGGGGCGGAACACAACAACAAAGCATAGATCTAGCCAGTTATGATTGGTTTAAGTCGCAGGTAGTGGATGGAGCTGGATGGGCACGCTTCGAGTGATGAGAGCAGATAGGCCGAACGCATTAACGCAAATAAGCCTAGGAGAATAAAACAGGGATGGGGGAGGGGGCAGAGAGTACGGTGCTTGCTCTCCACCACGGCTACGGCCTTGGCCTAACCTTAGAACAAAAGCAGGGCAACTGACAGTGTTTCTGGTGGTTTAGGTGAGTGCTGCTTAAAAAAAATTCATATCAGGTAAGAAGACCGTGTTCTTAGGCGAATCTTGTGTTGAAAACGGGCTCTTAAGCAGATGAATTATTTAGAAATAATTCCATTTCACGAGAATGGCGGGCTCTTAGGTGGATCGGGCTCTTAGGCGGCGGGCTCTAAGACGGAGACCACTGTTCTTTCAAAATTGTCAGATTTACTTTCATGACAACCAGTTTGAGTTAAGTCTTCGACGAACTTCTTTGAGGAATAAAAAGGGCAATGCATCTTAATATTATATAACAAGTCACCTACCTCACGAGGTTCAAACTGACACAGGCCCTTACTCAACATATAATTATTTACTCCGCCTTCTGGGATGTCTTTAGCGGTAAGGAACTTCACCACACCAGGTGACTTCTGTCAGAAACAAAAAAAAAAGAAAGATATTTAGTATTGTAGGCTCCAAGCACTAAAGAAACATGTGTGCATCAAAACATGTTGAAGTTAAAAATAAACGGCAATATTTCAAATATTAAAGCATCCTACTTTTGCGCATCAAAATTCTGCTCCTTCCTCCCACATCAGCCTTACTTCTCTTTCCTCTCCTTTGCCTTTCTAGTCCTATTCCATTTTGTTACTTTCTCCACCCACTGACTGGTTCTCAAAAAAGTTACAAGTTACAACAGACCAGAGCTTCAGAGGCATCAACAGACTCCAGGGTTGCAGATGCCACATCAGAAAGCACAAAGGCAGCAAACAACTCATTCTGGAATGTTGGCATATCGTTCACAAACTGCGCATCTCCTGATGCCTGGAAATGGATGGAAAATAATATCAGAGTTATTTTGTAGAGTGTAAATGAAATATATCAGTTATACAGAAAAAATCTGGACAGAGATAACAGAAGCATTTAGCTTAACATTCAGGCAGATTAGAAGATAAAAAGCAGACTGTTGCTGCACAGTTGGATCACAATTGAAATAAGAAAACATTATCATTCCAGTAGCACAAACAAAGAGGCGGAAACAAAAGACGCTTTTTATGAGCAGCTCCAGGCAGCAACTGAGAGTGTCCGTGCCCACGACATGTTGCTCATTATCGGCGACCTTAATGCAAAGGTGGGACGCGACAACTCCGGGAGAGAGCATGTCATGGGGAAACACGGGATAGATGTCATCAACAACAA
>JBDFRD010188065.1:0-11894 GCA_039654405.1 Bullina lineata | reverse complement strand
ACACATACAGTAGAGACTGGACATAAGAAAGTGATGGTCATAACAAGTTCTTTTAATTGTTTATACAACACCGAATGGTAAATGCTGATATTTAGCCAGTACATAGTATCACTGCCTGTGTCTCCTTCAACCAAGTGCATGCACAGACATCAGAGAAATACATAGAGAGATTTATAATAATATATATATTTATATATTTATAATATATGTACGATTTTAACCAAATCTGCAGATAAGCTTTTCAATATATGGTCAGTTCATAGCACAAGACATAAATGTGTATGCAACATTGTTTTTTCCTTAGTTTCTCTCTCAAGGACAGAAAAATAATCGGACTAAAATAAAATTTGACAGTATCTGTACATCCATTCAGGGACACCATTGCTGGTCACCCTTCTTATTTTGCACGACTTATTTTGCAAAATTATTACACATAATAAGTTTTATATATATAATTATACGAAGATACATGGATACACGTGTCAAGAGACTGTACATAATGTAAGATCATAGGACAAAAATCTCTGAAGATTATTACCACATGCCTGTCTGTCAGTTTCTGAGCTAGCTAGAGAGAGAGTCAACACGTCAGCAAATTTTCACTCATTTCTTTTTCTGGGTTAATCATTGTTAGGGATGCCAGTGACAAGTCCTACTTCAGATATCCATCGGGACATCTTGTATAGACTAAAAAGTCTGTTTTCTTCAATCCTGTCTTAATATTGCAAGGTGCATTTTTTACCTTAGGGGGCGGACTAAGACACCCTCATTGCATAATCATTGAAAAAATGCCCAAATATTATACCCAGTTGAGCAGAAATTTGTTTCTCGGGCTTAAATATTTTGTTCATGACAAGGCTAGTGGCTGTCAACCACTCTCCCTCCCGTCTGAAGTGGGTTTAAAAAAAAAAAGTAAGTTTTTAAAAAACGGGGGTAAGGGGGCTTATATACGATTTTGTCTAGCCCAAACGTGCCCCAGGGTGTGAAGAAATGAATGCTGACTGTCTAGGCTGAGAGCATCCTGGCACTCTGCAAAACCAGGAAGGAGAAAAAAGTACACAACATTGATAACCAGGAGCACAGACACCATTCAGAGAGAAAGGAAAGTTTTCACTGTAGAAGTCACGACAGAACCGACATGCTCCAAAGCTAAAGGAGTCAACCTGCACAACAGCAGCCACAACAACCACCACAAGGACAACACCCAAAAGCCACAATGTCAACAGAGGACAAAGTTCAAGAAGGTCAAAGCTCATAGTCAATACAGGCAGGAAATGTGAGAGTTTTTTGCATTTGATCACACAAAACATTACGCACTCGGTCAGCTCCCTCGGAACATACCAGATGAAAATATGAAGGACCATGGGGCCAGGAGACACAATGACAGTACCACTGGCACAACACCTCAGAATGTAACCACAGTTGGACACAGGCTGTCCATTCCTGATCACAGTGGACAGTAAAGCCAGTCTTGTCCACTCATCTGCTGCCTCGCATACCCAGCAGACCTGGGAGGGGGGGGGGACCACAACTACATGTAGTTAGGTCAAGTATCAAAGCCACACCAAAATGTCCAGCTCTGGAAACAGAAAAGATGTTTCTCAGAGACTAAAGCTGTGCACGTATGCAAAGAGCAGCTCTTTATTCTTGCCACAGAACTATAGTGGTTGACAATCATAGCCCACACCTTGTAACAGGATACAAGCATATCCATCACATTGTAATGGTCTACAAGCATATCCATCACATTGTAATGGCTTACAATCATATCCATCACATTGTAATGGTCTACAACCATATCCATCACATTGTAATGGCTTACAACCATATCCATCACAATGTAATGGCCTACAACCATATCCATCACAATGTAATGGCATACAACCATATCCATCACAATGTGATGGCATACAACCACTTAGTTTTGTGTGGGAGTTCTTAGACATGCCCTATTCATTGAACACTGCCTCACGGCCCTTCATCACTGTCAGATGTGTAAGCAGACATGCAACCACACACACACAAGCACGCTCGACACTTGTACACGCCCACATGCTCACTGACATGATGATGTGTCATGCTGAAGGAGTCTGTTGCTAACACAGCTGAAAACGTGCCCCCCTCGCACTCACATAGACCCCCTCAGAAGGCAAGGCTTTTTGGCTTTGAACAGGAACCCTGTGCACCAACAAAAACAGCATCAAGTGAGTGAATCAAAAACCAATATCCGTTTCATGGCGAAGTCAGAAGTTGTTTTATCATGCATCCGTCTTCCATACAGTATCCATGTCGAACTGTCGGCAGCAAACATAACATGCATTATTATTATTAATTACTTCCGTTCAACAGTTAGAGGACAAATCATGAGAGAGAAGCTTAAATGCGATGCAGTTACTGGTGAGGAGTTGATGTGTCTGACTCTTGATGGATAAAATGACAAGAAATGTGTCCCGATCCCTGGTTCAGGAGCCGTGAACAGAATGGAGATCCTGAGACGTTTTAAAGTTAATGCACTGTTTCAGTTTTGCAGACATGCCAATCCCATTTGAGGCTTGCAGTAATCACGAGCTGAACTCACAGTAAAACGAGGACCCAAAAGAGTAATTAATTTTAACGCGTACAAGGACAACACCAGAGAAGAACACAATGGCAATGAGATTTAAAAGCATATATATCCTCGCCGTAATTTGGCTGTAAATGGCCGTAAACAGTTATTTCTGACGGCTCCCCGTAATTTCTTACGGCAAACCTGTAAATTGGCATGTCTGGTTTTGACATGAATACCTTCTGAAGCAAAGCTCATGTGATGGTTGTGCTTGGCTTGATCAAAAGGTATGACCGCCAAACGTACCCCAGGGATGGGATGCATGCAAGTAGAAACAGGAAGTCTTGGGCCTACATACAAATAAAAAATTGCTCCCATCGTTTAGATTCAAACAGACTGACCAAACTAACAAAAATCATTAAATAACCATCCAGTCTTTATTGGGATGAAAAACGAAAACAAAACTCACATGAGCATGGAGGTATGGAGAGCAATTCCCTTGGTTCTGCGAGCTAGACACTCTTCGTAACTAACAAACATCTGCATACAAAAAAATTCTGCAAGTCCCAGGGAAAAATAAAATAAAAAAACAACCCCTCCCCCGCCCCGCCCCACCACCACCACCAACAGCCCTGTTCACAAGCTCCTACCTATGGCTAGGTACAAGGAAGAGAAAAACAACTACATTGAAGTCATGTTTCAAACACTATGTGCAGTGAACAATAGAGAAAACACATAAGGAGGCACTGGCCTCTATTGCAAGGACATTTTCCCCTAGGAAAGTAAATCTATGCCAGACACGTCCTGTCAAGGAGCTGGGGTCTAAAACTTCTCTGTTTCTCTTCACATTTTTTAAAATTCAGACAAGCTCCTCAGCCTTATATGCCTTGAAGAAACATGTCTTACTATGTTTAAACAATTCTATAAAAAAACGTAAGTGGAAACAAATAATTCTTCATTCAAGTTTTTCATAGAAATGTCGTGCCCACCTCTAGAGAGACCAGCTTAAAATTGAAGTGCTAACAATAGGAGATTCCAAATAATGGCGTTACAGGCAAGGATGACAGTAATAGCGATGCTACAGTACAGCAGTCTGCATGTTCTAAGTTGGTGTGAAGGGATGATAGATGCTCTACTGTGTGAGATGACTGTTTAGAAAGACATACAGATCCTAGCTATGGTCTGTTGTACTTTGACCGACATAGAGACATTAGCTACTGTTGCCTGCTGGTGCAGAGCTACAACAAATTCGTAATTCTTAAAGTTTTCACATCCTCGTGAAAAAGAAATGCTCTGAAAAATGTGTAAGTCTTACACGGATGTAAAATAAGCTGAAAATGCCTATTTTAAGACAGGGTGGTGCGAATAATATGAGGAAACGACAAAGTTCTGCCTAATAAGTAACCGAGTTGGTGCAAACAAACACTGATCCACTCTGAAGCTAGAGCCTTCAGATATTTATTGTTTACAAGTTGGAGATACTAAGTGCACACAGAAATATTCTTAGGCTTTCTTTCACAACTCTACACTTTGTCAAGCTAGCACAGCAGCTCTGCATTAGATAGGATGGACTGGTTCCCTTGTCTACAGCCTGTGTCCGGTCCATTAGGACTAGAACATTTGGAATTTTAAGAAACAAAATCATGCGATGGGTTGAAAACTAGCTTAAAGCATGCCTTTGGTGATAAGGTTTTGTAATGACATACTCACTAAATCATAATGTAAATCTTGACTTCACAGGTAAAACAAAATATGATTTATTTATTGACAGGTTTATGTGTTAAATTTCTCACCACGCATGATGCTGATAAGGCGGAAGTGACATGTCATGAGGCAAAAAGTGAAAATTAAATTGTTTATGAACAGCACTATTTTGTAGGTGTTTAAAAGCAAAAATAATGAATGGAAGCATCAGCAAAGCCAAAATGTCCCTAGCAAACAATTTGGTCCTTTCTAAAAAAGTTAAGATTTGCATGGATATGGTTAATAGAGCACGAACATAGTTCATGGGACTTAGACAAATTTATTATTCTGTGCATGACAGGAAGTGAATTCTCACATAAACAGAACAGTTGTGAGCTGGTATGTATCACTCCAGAGAGACCAAAAAAAAAAAAAAAAAAGAAAGTTGTTTTCTTCATGCTTCCGTAAGAGTAACTGCCATGATTCTTGAACCCGTTCACTGCCAGCTATCTGTAGCTATCCTTGTAAAAACAGGTGATTTTTAAAAATGAAACGGTGAGAAGAACTTGATTATAAAAAACTATTTCAAAGTTCTTTTTGTTCATTATAGTGGGGAAAAGACATGGGTGATGTGTTCATTCATATTAAAGACTGAAACTAGAATCCAGCAAATTAACACCATAAATGTTGGCAGTCAGCAAACACAGTTTTTCGTGGATTAGAGAATTTGGCAGTGAAAGGGTTAATGGGTGAATTTAAAGTTTGTGTATGAACAGGCCTGGAACACAGACTGCAGCAGCCCTGGTCTAGACACCAGACACCATGGACTACTTCACGGCTGATTCACACCAACTACAGAACAAAAAAAAAATTGAGCTTTGATATTTCCCTGCCTTGGTCTGCTTGTACATAGCATTAGGTAAAACAATAGGTTTCTGAGTCAGTAGACAACACAAGAGCTGGATCGATAAAGTATAGATCAGGGTTTTTTTTATGTTTTTTTTTCCCCGTAGGCTTGTCACCAGTTCTACTGTGGTTTGTTGGGCAAAGATCCCGCCTGCATCCAGCGGGTCGGTGTCATGGTTAAAGAGAAAGCCAGCACAGGGAAAAGCTTACAAAAAAGGTTGGATGGTTTTACAGGAAGTCAGTACAAGAACATTGAGGGGTTACAAATAAAAGAACAGATCCTCCATCCTTCTCTCTACACCTGTTACAGATGTCAAGTAAAAACAAGAATCAAAAAGGAAGTTCTGGTGTACATTATCATCAATAAAATAAAAAACAATGCTCAACAAAATGAGAACGTATCTCCTTAAGCAAAGAACAGAATTGGCTCCATGAAATGCATGCACATAAAGAGCAGCTGAAGGTTTGAACTAGAATGAAGTGGCCCTTCACACATGAACACAGTCCAAATAATGTTATTTTGATCCCTCATCAAGTGCTCACATTGAACCCAGTATTGTCACCTCCCACTGCCCACTAACCAACTTCCCACAATTTAGAAACGTTCACTCTCCAGTCAGTACCGGAGAGGACTGTTGTCTCTATCCCAACAACCAACTGATCAGTCAGTTCAGGTTTAGCCCAGTAGCATACTGTGTTTCCCAAAGCGTTGTCCACGTTGAGAATGTATGCTAGTTCAATGTCAGTATTCACGGAATCAGAACAAACTCATAACAATAACTTACACAAACATTTCATATAGGTATCTGGACAATAGGCCATTTTCATCCCCATGCATTCTGACTAGAACTACTAGGTTATGATACAAGTTTGAAAGTGCCAAGTAAGGAAATGTCCTCGTCTCTACGTACACGTGTAATGGACAAATGACTGATGACATGAAAGTAACCTTTTGCAAGTGAACATTCCTAGTGATGGCATGGACCAGTCCAGTGAGGAGATTGTGTGCTGACAGTCCAGTTGATTGGTTCAGCTCATGTGCATAATTCCATTCAGAAAGCTGCACGATACCATTACCCGAATAACTTTTGACTGTGAGACTAAAAGCCTTGCAAAATTTTGTACCTATGATAACATTTTCTTTTAAATTTACCAAGAAAAAAACAATTCTTGATTCCCTATCTCTTTTTGGTAGCATGCTAGTTGAATGGTTAGAGCATAGGAGTCCTGATTCATAGGCCCCGGGTTCATATCCAGCAGCAGCCGTGTTGTGTTTTCAGGAAAGACACTTTACACAATTTACTGGGAAGTAAACCTATGACAAGACTAGCGTCCTGTCCAGGAGATGATGTATAAATCATCTGCTCCACTTCACGCTACCAAAACCGGGATAAGCTCTAGATCTATGGGCTTCAAAGGCCTTGAAAGAACGTTACTATCTCTTTTGACTTCCTTCCGAGTTTAAAAGGGAAACAAGACTACCCTCACAAATTTATTTCCCCTTACTATTCCTCTAAATCTATCTGAAGCCAACACCAAGAAGGTGGAGAACATCTCCAGGAGATGAGGGCTGTAGCCTGCACGGATCAGCACATTGTTCTCAGCTACTAAGTACCCAGCGCGATGAAGTTGAGGACGATGTAAGAAGCGATTCAGTTTAGGAACATCACAGAGTATGGGCTTATTGAGACCCGCTCAATTGAAGATAAATATATGAATGACCAGGGGCCAATTGCTTGGTGTTTGATTATACTGGGGTTATATCCACTCTATTCTGGGCTAAGTTGATCAGGGTGAGGAGGGGAAATAAGTTAAAATAAGTACACATTTACAAGGTTATACACAATAAGAATCAGTCTTTGCACTTTGAACGGTTTGCTTCAATTCACAACAGCTATGGTGAAATTTAAAAAAAATAAAAATTTACCAATACCCAAGACTGATTTTACCATCACAGTAACATAGCAAACAATGTGGTAGATGAATTGTGCGACACAGAATAGTCTCTGCAACTGTTGAAGACTCAGACACACATGGCAAGCAAGCTTAAACAAACAGCTCACTGTAGAATTTTGCCTGTTTTATTTTTGTCGTTTTTTATTTTTATCAATTTTGTGTTTATTTTTGGGTTTTTATTTGAGACATGATAGAAAAAAAATGTAACAAAAGTAGAATCCCCCCTCTAAAAAAATGTCAACAAGAGTGAAAAAAAGAAAAAAAACATACATGAAAAATACCCTCCATAATCTCTCAATGCAATACAAAGTAAATTTCTTAAAACTAAAATATTCACAAGGAAAAAGAAATGCAGATCCATGAGCAACTACATAAGCAGACATGCCAACCCAATTTGAGGCTTGGAGTAATCACGAGCTGAACTCGCAGTAAAATGAGAACCCAAAAGAGTAATTTTACCGCGTACCGTACAAGATAACGCCAGAGAACGAAGAACACAACGGTAATGAGATTTAAAATCATACTTTTGTGTCCCTGCCGTAATTGCCCGTAACCTGTAATTTTAAAGTTAGCATGTCTGCATAAGTCCAAGGAAAAACAAAGACATTCATATGTTTTTATCACTGAACCCATGTATACACACACACACCCCCCTGTCAGTGAGACAACACAAGGATGACTTTGTGATTTCAAACTTGCTTTCCACCCTTGGCAGGTTACGGCAAGATTTATTGAAGACCCAAGATCCTATGGAAACATCTCACCAGTACAGATACCTGTTACAGTAGTGATCCCCCTTTGATTGAGGTTTATGCAAAAATTGCAAAGTAAAAAAAGAAATACAATACATCGCATCCCTAGCTGCTACATGTTGCTGGTTTTATTATCTTTGCTACAAATTCCCGCACGAGGAGAGTGACAGCTTATGTCCTATTCTTTTCACTGGGACCAACAAGAATGAGATGTGTGAGCGTGAAAAAATAAAACCAAAATGCCAGCCTGACCAGTCGTGTTACAAAATGGTGAAAGAATTGAAGGAAAGAAGCTACAAACACCAAACTTAGAAGCAGATCAAATCTTTTCTCCCAAATAACTCTCAATAGCTAGTTCTGAGATAGGCCAAGTTAAGATCAAACTTAGAAGCAGATCAAATCTTTTCCCCCAGTTAACTCTCAATAGCTAGTTCTGAGATAGGCCACAGTTAAGATCAAACTGGGAAGCAGGTCAAATCTTTTCCCCCAGTTAACTCTCAATAGCTAGTTCTGAGATAGGCCACAATTAAGATCAAACTGGGAAGCAGGTCAAATCTTTTCTCCCAGTTAACTCTCAATAGCTGGTTCTGAGATAGGCCACAGCTGAGCCCCAAGCTGAGACAATGAGACTGCAGTCACAGAGAGGAGTTGAGGGAGAAGTTCCTACCATTCCAGATTGGCTTAAGTTTTGTCAAAAGCTGCAATTGTTCGTGCTATCCTGGAGAGAACGTTGGGTTTGTCTTATGTCTGCCCAAAGACATTTGAAGTTCTTGATAAGTTTTCAATGTTTTGTTTGGATTCAAATGTCTTATGTTGTTACATGAAACCATTGGTACTACTGGTCATCAAGTGTAGCTTTCCTGTGTGTCATCCACAAGGACCATGGCTTCACACAGTTGATGGGAGTCTGTGTGTCTAAAGGTGACTGGTCAATCCTATCCGGGCACGGACGTAGCGTCCACAGGTTGGACATCTGTAGTCGGTCACTGTAGTTGAAGTGCTTGCGGACCTTGCTTTTCGTGCAGCGCTCTTTTGCAGATTGAGTACGTGACTCTTCTGAGATGGTACATCCAGTTTTGATTATTTTACGCCAGACTATTTGGTCAAACAGCTTTCCTGTACTGACCTTCACGCCATATGCAGCAGATGCTTTAACAGTCCTTCCTCAAGGCTACCAAGTTTCCTTACGTCCTACCTCTCACAACCCCTGAATTCTATCTCGGCGCTCTAAGCTGTAAGCATGAGACTAACAGCATACAAGTCATTTTTTCTTCATAAAGAGATTCCTTTCCCACATTGCTGGTTCAAAACCTTGATGAAAACATTAACACAGTTAAGTTTCCCTGTTCAAAAGAAGCTGACAGTCAGTCATGATGTATCAGTTCAGAACTGTCACTTCTTCCAAGGAATGATTCATGATTGCAAACAGAGATGAGCTGCTCAACAGTTTTCAAGCTAGGACAACAATGTCAGGAAAATCAAAAGTAACAGGACTGGGCGACGGCAAGAAAAAGAAAAAAAAAGAAAATAGACAAATGTGCGATGTCCCAGAGATAGTTGGACTTCAAACAGCCAAGCCACGAGTTCCACAACAACAAAAAAAAAAAAGAGCAATTTCCCATATATCATCTCCATAATATTTGTGCATGCAAGAACATTCTTGGACCACCTCAAAGCAACAACAACTATGAATAGCCAGCTCCAGAACACTGGCTTCAGTCATATCTCTTTATGTACAAAAAAATATTAAAACACATAAAAATCTTTTCGAGTTTCCAACGTTTGCTCACAAATCCTTATGATAAAAATGGAACTCAAAGCATTCTCCCCTGATACGCCAGTACCAGATGGAGTAAATCCACCCCAATGGAAACCGAGAGGACGACGTAAAAATTTCATGGGAAGATGTCATGTCAAGGTTTCTCATTTTTATTTTATTTTCATACAAATAGAAGAAAAAACAGTTTATGCACAATTGTTTTTAAAAATTAAAACTGTAAATAGGTTCAAAATCAAACATAGCTCAGGTTCCCAATATTTCTGTTATCACAAACTGGCAAAATCTGACGCAGCGTAGCTTCTCCAAGACCCCGTATAGCAAGGAAAAACCTTGGGTTGCATGACGCAAAGAAAAAAAAAAGTTTGGTGTACAATTTCATAGTCAGACCCGGGAGAAGTGAGAGCCAGACTCGACTCCTCGCCAGGGGAGGAAGATAAACCCTCTCACAATCTCACCACAGTAACTTGTATGGCAAAAAACATCGACAAGAATAAATTTGAAAACCAAAGTGAGACAAAAGTGACAGTATAGAAAAGCATTACCCCGAAACCAATATACAAGAATATATAGTAAGTCACTTCCATGCAACCTTCCATCAGCCGAAAAACTATTGAACACAGGAGACCGACACATGTCCAATGCACATGAGCACCAATTGAATGATTTATGACCACACCCCCTCTTCCATTAGCACAAATATAGTAGCATGTACAATCCATACGGCAATGGCCCGAATCACAGAGTCAAATGCTGTTGCAGCCACATGTCACCCACCTCATCAACTAAAACCGACAAAAATCAGATAAAACGCTAATTACAAAATCTAGAGTTTATTTTATCTATGATATATAAGTTACAGAATTACTCCAAGATAATAATAATAACCCGTTCCCAACAGAACTAGCAAAGAGGAACAAAATAAAAAAAGGGTGGGGTGGGGGGAATAAAATGCCAAACATAAAAGTAGATGTAAATTCGATAAAATGCATGAGATGTCTTGATAAGAAAATAACAAAAGAATCAACAAAATCCTGAAACATAACGACCCATACGGGTCAGAACATAATGATAGCTGAAAACAAAACAAAAAGAAAATGAAAATGGTGGGGTGGGTGGGTGGGTGGGAGAGAAATCACAATATTATCCGCCTGATTCATTCCTTGTGCCCCTTTCCCTTTTCCGCAGCGATGAGATGGCAATGATGATGATGACGATGACGAAGATGGTGGTGACTAAGATGATGAAGAAGATGACGATGAGAACTCCCCGTCGTCAGACAAGTAGCTGATGAGCTCCTGGCACAGTAAGGCTGAGACGATGGCCACAAGGACAAACGCACACAACAGGACTGCTGCTTTCTGCTGGTCAGTCCACGGCTTTTTCTCCTCTAGCTCTCCCCTCTCAGCACCAGCCGCCTCCAGGGTCGACGACCGCGTGGGCTCGGGGGCAAGTGGTGAGAAGATAACTCCTGGGCTAAAGGCTCCAGTGATGTCCCCTGAGCCGTCTGATGATAGACGCACCGCCGCCACGCGAGCTTGGTACTCGGTGTGGGAGGAAAGTCCTTCCAAAGAAAACTGGGTGTTGGGGCCTCGGTACACCTGTGGAGAGAGACAAAGGAGCAAATTTACACAGGAGAATGCAGTGCTTGCTCCACTAACTGTTTTCCTTAGCAAGTCAGGCTTTCAGACAGACAAACTGAATTGATGGTCAATTCGGAATGTGTGAAGTGAGAAGATAAACTGGGAAATAACATCGAAGACATCATATTGCTTTGACTCCATGAAACGAAGACAGCTCATTACAGTCGCAGTACATTATTATTATTATATCATCATAATTATCATTGTCGTCATCATCACCATTACTATTATCATTATCACTTCTGTTATTCACGAAACAAACACCAAAGTGTCACAAGAAAAACTACACTGTTTTTTCAAAAGGATATAAATTGGGTGTAAGTTACAACCTGTTCTGTGGTAAAAATGAAAAACTCACAACCCCCAAGTTATGCTTGTATACTAGATT
Organism: Bullina lineata; assembly: GCA_039654405.1. NCBI lineage: Eukaryota > Metazoa > Mollusca > Gastropoda > Bullinidae > Bullina > Bullina lineata. The sequence goes on along the minus strand of JBDFRD010188065.1, from coordinate 244 downwards.
AGAACTGTAAGTCAGCATAATTGCCTTGCTTGTCTTTTTCACAGTAAGGGGAAAAAATCTACTGGCAGTACAGTACATAATGTAACCCTTTTCTCAACTTTGACCCCATTCATCGGCACAACCTGTCACCAAATAACACTCCCTTCTGTTCCGACTATTTAACCTAAGAAATGAGGAGTCATGGGGGAAAATGGGCATAGTAACAAAATGCAACATCTGAGAGAATTGGATTTCTAAGTTTGAA
>JBDFRD010187954.1:0-11895 GCA_039654405.1 Bullina lineata | reverse complement strand
AATCTTACACTCGATTTTTCCTACCATTGAACACAGAATATCTCGCCATGGGAGTTCATCTGACAGAATTCTGAACAAGCCTTGAGCTGGCATTCTCTGTAATGTAACAGTGGTGGACGAAAAGGAGTTGGAGATTCGGTCATCATATGCATAAGTCTCGAAACATTGCTCAGCGCCCGTTTCTGTTTCTGGCTCTGTTTCTGTACCATTTAGATTGATTTTTGGTGACGTTGTACTGCAAATGTCAACCAATTGCAGTTGCTGATTACAGGAAGGGCAGCGAAAAAAAAACGTTTTTCCTACACAAGGCCGGCCTACCTTATTAAGTAGTGTGAAATTGCGCATTGCTAAAGTCATGCGGTCCAGGTGTCCATTATAAGGAGGAGTGTCGTAGACAACTATCAGCGCTCGGAGATCATGCCAAACTAAATTTGGATCAGGCTCGAAGCGGCCGTCGTCCCTTGGACGCATTAATTTCATGATTCCTTTTTCTTTGTCTTCAACAATGGCAGTATTGTGAAAAATGAAATCAATGAAGTTCCCAAAGCTGGTGCTCGATCCACTTGTGGTGGACGTTCTAAAGGGGGTTGTTCTAAAGGGGGTTGTTCGAAAGGGTTGTTCTGAAAAGAAAGATTAATCTAAATTCCACATCACTTGCCTTTCTCTTTTAAAGAGAAAGTTTTCTTTCGGGACACTGGCAAAAAAAAAAAAAAAAAAAAAAAAAGAAACGAAAAGAAAAATGTCTTCTCACAAAGATTTAAAAGCGTATGAAAACACAAGACAGTCTCAGTATTGAAGAAAAGCTTAAATCTCAACCATAGCCATTTTTTTTTACAGACGATGTGATTTCAAAACCGTGAACGTTTTTCCTCTTTGGGGGGAAAATGGGTGGGGGCTGACTGTGAGATTTGATCAGTTTCCATGAAAATATCGAAATAAAGAATAGAATGGGATACAAATGGTACCTTATTCCTTTTACAACGAAAGTAAGGATTTATTTTTTTTTAAAGTCTGAAATCGCCCCAACTATTTTAGGATGTTAAGAAACAGGTAACATTTTAAAATGTGATTTGACGTTCTTTCGTATTGCTGAGGAAGACATAAAGTTTAAGACTTCAAAGAACACTGAAAACGTTCATTATGCTGCAAAGTATTATTATACAAGTCCAAGGACAAAGAACGAATAATAGAGAATTTTAAAGATAAATGTAAAGTCTGTTCTCATGAATGGAGCTGACGAAAGACTTTGGTGCCTTGATAAAATGAGTACACATTAATGTACTCTCAGTATCCGCCTTTCGATAATTGCACGCGCTCTTTGATTCATCATTGCCCTGAAGCATGGACAAGACTCTTGGGTTTTTAGCCACACCCTTTTAACAGTATTTCAAAATAAGACGACCCTTTTTTTTTCTTTTGATTTATTACCATTTTTCCAAAATAGAATCCAATCCTAATTACACTAGATATTATTTTATTGTATCGACTTCCAGTTTATAATTTCGCGAAGCCCTACGTCTATCATGCCTTCTACTTTTAAAGTAAGTGATGCACAATTTCAGCATCAAGTTGTTTGTATCTGTGCCGTTATGAATTGTGCAGATCCATTGCCCAAATGCCTTGCGACCTAAGACATTAGAATTTTACATTTTTGAAAGGTACAAGATTCATAATAATCTCTTTATTTCATTTATTGAATAGACAAGTCATTGCAGAGTCCCGTTCTCAGAACGTCTTAATAGGTAGATAACTAAATACGATAGACTGGAGCATTTGAACATCGTAGTGTTGTCTTTCAATAAATACCATGAAGTCGACATCGTTTTGTTTGAAAGCATCTTAGTGACAGAAAGATTTACACCTGTGTAATATCAGTTAATGACGACATCGCTTTATCGTTGCTTGGGGAATGAAAGTTTGCAAATTACAAAGAGAGTTGACTGCGCAGCGTAGGCTAGAATAGACCGCTGGATTTATCCAATACGCGTTTGGTGTGAAATGGTGCTCTCACCGCAGAATGATGTTTCCGGGGGGAGGGGGGTGGGCGACATTATTAGGCCTTAAAAATAAAAAGAACATATAAAATTATTTGCTTTACTTCACAATTTTAAATATGCCCACGCCTGAAAACGCATGTCTGTGAACATATCCATGATTTATTTTCAGAATTATTGGTTTACCCGTTAAAGAGAACCCGAGCGTTACACGTCGGAAAGATGCTGTTAAAAGAGTGTGGCTAAAAACCCAAGAGACTTGTCCATACTTCAGGGCAATGATGAAGAGAAATCGAGGCCCTCGTGTGACGTGACTGTCCAAAGCTTCTGTACAGGTTGTCATCTGTACCATGGGTCACTGGAGGTCGATCGTGTCTGCCTTAAGTGGGATGCCCTCCTTGTAACTACAATCGAACAACTACATGTGTATGGAGAAGAGCATAACATGGGGTTAAAGCTGATTCTCCTTTATTGTTGTCAACTTACCTTGAACCACGTGCACTCCACTCAAACAATCGGTGTCAAAAATCTGTCCTGCGTATTTCTGTTGTGCTTCAGAATACGTCTCTGGACACTGTGTAGCGAAGTCATGGCAGCAGTCTGAGTATTGGACGCATTGCTCGTCACACTTGCACATCTGTGTCCCCCAAGCGCTTCTCAGTGCTTCGAAAGTTTTGTTACATTTGTCCCTGCATAGAAAAGACAAGACTGAACTCAAAGATAAGCAAATAAAATATGAAAGAAAAATAATCAAACAAAATACTCTGAGGCATGGATGTTTCAGAAAACTCTTCTATAATTTTATAAGTCCTGTGTGCACAAAAAAATCTAAATGTAATCAATGTACCAACTACAGTGTATCAGCCTAGAACCATTGACTTCGGTTGCATGTATTTTGATGAAGTGGGTGTGGTGGAATTTTAATCTGAATATTTGAGGACTCATAATGTCTCACCACCATAACAATCATCATCATCATCATCATTGTCACCAAAAACAACAGTAAAAGCTAAATAAATATATAAAACGCAACCGAACCGGCATGGTGGTGGTGTGGAGGGTTGAAAAAGAGGAAGAGGAGGAAGGGAGGGGGGCGTCAGCACCGGTAGCAGCTTTAAGGGTAATTAATAAGATGTTGGTTGCTAAAATCGAAGGTATGGGCGCTTATAATTTCATGGACGTTTTAGGTATCCTTCAAAATACTGTTTCTCGCCGAAGACAGTAAATTAAAATTTCAAGCTTGCGTCAAGATGAGAAAATGGTTTGTTCTTCCAATGTAGAGGTTGCGGTATTTAATAATGGGCAGACATGCCTGCTGTCTTCTTGTGATAACCAGACTAGATATACACAGTGTCAGTAGTGAAATACATCTTCATGTCCATAATTTAACATAAGTTCCAAAAAAAAAAATATTGATGAAAACACATACCTGCAACTATAATCTGGACACTCTTTGGCTGCAAGAGCCTGTTTCTCTTTCTCACACTTCTTTTTTTTCGCCGATTTTTCTTCAGAGTAAACCGGATATAACAAGATGTGAGCCGTTGCAAGAAAAAGAATTCCGTGAAGAATATTCATACTGGGAAGCAGTTCTCGACTTGTTGTTGCAATGAATCGATTCGTCTGAGGAAACTAATGAAAGTGTATGGAGACTACTAAAGAGAGAAAGAGAACCCTCTCACTCTTATCCCGCCCTCCTAGGAAAGTGATGCCAGCACGAGGCAACACGACTAAGCCACGCCCAGTCAACCAGGCTGCGTCCTCGCCTTCTCTTACTGCGAGCATTGCAATTTTTTATCATGACAAAATTAACTTGTTACTGTACCCTGAAATATGATGCACAATAACGTCGAAGATGGAAAAAAAAAAACATTCTGAGTTAATATTCCGAGAATTTTGAGGCATATTTTGTCGTTGATTTCCTGTAATCAAATCAGCACTTTGGGCAAAATCGAATGATCGTTATTGCACGATTTCGATAGAACTATTCTTGTTCTGTGTAATCACAGTTTCGATACTACTAGTAGTTTTGGAGATACATTGTATAGCACAATAATACTATCGTATCACAAATGTAAGCTCCCGGAAGATTTCACGTTCTATCGTATTAGATGATACGATAGTACGTGCAAGTAACAAACCATAGCAACAACTTTCATGTCCGGTAACACTGGTTCCACGTACCGTACTTTCCTGTGGGCAAAAAAGTATCGTAACCAACATTGTACACAGGAGTTGTACACAGTAGTAGAGGATCACATACTATTGTACTATATGTTAAAAATCAGGATTTACTCCAAAACCATTAAGATTTTTGTTAAATAAACAATAGGCATTATTAAATGTATAGAATAACCCACAAGTGATTAAAAATTCAACGCGTTGGGAGCAATAACAACGACACAATCGCCAATAGAAAATAGCGAAAAACTTTGAAGCTCCATATCTCTGAAGTGTCCGAATGTCGCTTACGACAGATAATTCGTGAAATCAACGACGATTTATGAAGAAAATTTACGACTTAAACTATGGCTACGCCTTGGGGGTTTATTACGACAGATAATTCGTGAAATCAACGACGATTTATGAAGAAAATTTACGACTTAAACTATGGCTGCGCCTTGGGGGTTTATAATTTTTTTCGTCGCGTGCAACTGTTCGATCAATCCCGGTGGTACCCAACAGTCGTATTACTTATGAAAGGATCGCTGTAATTGTTTACATTTTGTCTTCTTGTCGCTGCTTCCATTTTTTGTTGTTTGGAAAATTGTTATTCAAAAAATTAAAAACTATATTTTGCTTTCGCTGTTCTGATAATGTAAATGCAGTATTCTATTCTATTCTGTGATGTGCGTGGTTTACAAGTATGAAAAATATATTAGGATATAAAAATCTGGTATGTCACATACATAAAAAAGGAAAGGAAAGCAGTTTGCTTACATTTGATGCGACCTGCAAGGTTTGCCAAATGATTTCTGTATTTTAGTTTCAGTGAAAGGCACTGATCGGTCAATGGGAAAATGTGTGAAAGAAAATAGTATTTCCATTCACCGGGTATATTTTAGCTACTTTAAGAAATATGCAAGCACCCAGAAGAACATTGAAATACAAATTTATTAGGAAACAGAAAATGCAAAACCATTTACAAAACGAACATTTCAAATTACCGTTCTTTAAGGTGAGGGGAACATGTGTATCCCATTAATATTTTTTTACAGATGGTTTACTGTATAAAGAAACATTGTTGTTTCGTGGAAATGGTTTGTTTCCGTATGAAACAGTCGTCATAAGCACATATTTAATAATGGCGATGCGAGAACACAACATATTTTAGGCGAAGAATTATAAAATGGCGGCTGTCGAGAAGCAAACAAAGCAAGTCCAAAACAGTAACAGTAATGTGGAATGCTTCTAATGATAAGAACGTCACAAAACAAAATCGAGACGTATCGACAATTACTGTCTTCTAAGTGAAACAAAAACAACAACAAAAACATGAAGTTTATAGTGGGAGTCAATGAAAGAGAAAAACGAAAAAGAAGAAAAGTGAAAAAAGGAAAAAGAAAAGAGAAGTAACTTCGTTGAAGTTACATACTCTTTTCTTTTCCTTTTGTTCTTAATGAAAAAGGACTAGTGTTTTGAGGGCGTGAAAAAAGGGGCAAACGGCTGCTCACGAAACATTTAGTGCGTTATTTATTAATTGATGAAGAAAAAAATATGACCACCACTGAAGAAACAAATCATGACAAAAAAAATCTTTCTAAATCTTGTGAGCGAAGAGAGAGTTAATATAATTCTACACAAGAGAGAAATGATGGCGTAAAGTCAAAATACAAGGGCCGCCGAAATTATCCGGAAATTGCTCAACATTTTATTATTTTCCAAACGTACATGTATTACACATCAAATTTGAATTTTCATATACAATTTCAAGAGCACCATTTATCACAAAAAAATTAATACGTCACAACTAGGATGGTAACGTTCATAGAAACACAGTGAAATGAGGACGCGAAACGATTAAAGCCATTAGGCATCCATGCAAAACTTGAGGCTGTTTACGGTCAAAATGTCTTAAGAAATTGACCAATATGTCACTGATGTGGTTTATTCAAATATACAAAATCTTGGAAAATGAGCCAGGGCGAGGACTAATCTTCAGCCCGTACATTGTTTTTGATGTGATGGAATATCGCAAGATATTTGTTTGGCGGGTTCCAAAGGATTTGATAGCCAACCACAAGACACAGCGTGTTGATCTATGCAGGAATCTGTTGAGACGATATCAGCGGCAATATGGCTGCTGCTGCTGATTTTCAAGGCCTTGGTATTGGCTTTGTAGGACCATTATCGTAGGTGATGAGACCTGTTTGCATCACACCACCCCAGAGACAAAACGAGATTCAATGGCATAGAAACACACTCCTTCACCAGCACCAATAAAGTTCAATATTCAACAATGCGCAAAGAAGATTATGGAAACGTTTTGGGGCTACACGAGATGTTTTTATTGTCGATATCCTAGAACCAGGGCACGCCATTTTTTTCTGTCAATTGATTGCCATTTTTCTTCCCGAGACTCAAATTCTGATCACACCAGACATTCTTTCATGGTATCGAAATCTAGGTCATAATATTGTCTTATATCATGTGTTATAATCTTGACATAAGAGATAAATGCATATTTTCTACTCATTTCTCATTTGAAAAAAAATGTGTACCTGTGGGATTATAAATTGTGCAAATTCATTGCCCAGGCACCTTGCAGCCTAATACATTAGAATCCTACATTTATGAAAGCTACAAGATTCACAATCAGCTCTTTATTTCATTTATTGAATAGATTCATTAATACAAAACGTCTACTTTCCGTTATATACGGCACAGGCTGGTCATAAGTAGATCTAGAGTCCAACAAATACGGGGAAGAGCGAAACATTGGAAAGAGTTGATTCTTCTTTTTTGGTGTAAGCTTACTTCAAACACGAGTACATAACTTGGACAAACAGTGTCAACAATATGTCCTGCGTATTTCTGTTGGGTTCAGAATACGTCTCTGGACATTGTGTAGCGAAGTCAAGGCAGCAGTCTGAGTCTTTTTGTAACGTTAGACTATGTGTACACAGTTCAAGTAGTCAGATACATTTCAATGACCATAACCTCGGAATATCTTACGAAAAAAAGTATTCATACATATAAATACCTGCAGCTATAATCTGGACACTCTTTGACTGCAAGAGCCTGCATCACTTTTACACACTTCTCATTGTTTGTCGAAAGTTTTTGGGAAGAGTAAAGCGATTGTAACAGGGTGTGAGCTGTTGCAAGAATGATAATTCCATGAAGAATTTCCATGTTTGGAAACAGTTCTTACTGTGTTACAGTGAATCAATTCGTCTGGAGAAACTTACAAAGTTTTATGGAGGCAACCACAGAGAGAAAGAGAACCCTCTCACTCTTTTCCTGCCCTCATGGAAAGTGATGCCAGCACGAGGCTGCGGTCTCTTCTTTTTCTGTAAGCATTGCACTTTTTGAACACACATGGTACCTTCAAATAATGATGTGCAATAGCTTCTAAGAGGTAAATAATACTGTGAGAATTTTGAGATATGTGTGGGAAGAACGTTTCCGACATAAACTCTGGCGACTGTTCAGTTAAACGTGGTAGAATGACTTACTTAATCCCCTTGGCTCTTTGTGGAGCATAGGGCCGCAACGTGGTAACATGAAACAATCAATTTATCCTTGAAAGAGTAGCTGTAATTTTTTACCTTTTCTTTGTCTTAGCATATGTCTACTTTTTGATGTCCGGAAATGTTTAAAACATCAAAAACAAGATTTTGATATAACTGTTTTAGAAACGTAACTCCAGTATTTTTATTGTATTTTATTCTGTACTGTGCATGATTTACGAGTATGAGAATTACATTAGAATGTAAAAATCTTTTAAAGGGGGTGTATGTCAAATAAGTAAGTGGGAAAGGAAACCAATTTGTTTACATTTGATGCATTCCAGTGAAATTGCAGGAACATATATTGTCCTTGTGGGAACTCCTTGGACCTTTGAGAGAGGTGTAGAATGTAACACGTATTTGGCTTCCAGATAAACTAGAGTGCGCAAGTGGTATGTATGGCTCTTTTCGTCTTTCACAGACGGTCGAAGCAGCTATGTCGCTGCTTTGCCTGGGCAGCCTCTAATAAGAAACAACGCTTTGCCCAGAGGCGCTGTTCCTCTCTCAGTCATACTAGTTTTATTCCAAAGGAAAGACAATGGCCAATACGTTTGGAACTAGTCTGACCTGTAGTCATATAGAGAGTGAGACGTTCATGGGTAGAATTTTGAAATTTAGAAATTTTGCTCAGACAGCGGCACTTGCCTACTCTTGTACGATTTTAAACTGTCAAGGGATCTTTAACGTTCGTGACGTACACACGGAATCTCCGATTTTATAGCTCATCTCCAATAGAGCTAGTCGTTCAGACTCCGCACTACCCAAAGGAAAGACATGGTCAATACGTTTGGAACTGAAGCAGAACACGGAATTAGGTGTGTATGTGCTTCACAAACTCAATGGCATCACAGGACAACACCGAACGTCTCGACAATCACTGTCTTCAAAGGGAAACAAAAACAACAGCAACAAAAATACCATCACCATCAGCACCACCATCGCCACTACTACCACTATCTCTACCACCACTACTACTACCACCATCACCCCCAACACCACTATCACCATCAGCGCCGCCACAACCGCCACTACCACCACTACTACCACAACCACTGCGACCACCACTGCCACCACAAACACTACTACCACTACAATTATCACTACCACCACCACCACCATCGCCAACCCTACCACTACTACCACCACCACCACCACTACACCACCATCACTACCACCACAACCACCACCACTACCACTATTACTGCCCCCACTACCTCCGTCACTAACACCACACCCACCATTACCACCACTTCCCCCACTACTATCACCATCACCACCAGGAATAATAACGCCGGTATTAAAGTCATACCTGGGTGGGAATGCAGTGCAAATATATTTGCCAAATAAGAAACAACAAGTTTTGAACCCAAGATCCACGGATCAGGAGTCTAGTGTAACCATAAGGACACTGAGTTATGTAAGAAACAAATACGAGTTTCTCCTACATTCCATAGGAGATGGCTTCTTATCATCAAGCAAATCGTCGTGGGTTTTTTCCTCTTTCTAAAAAAGTTCCTTCAAGGCCAATGAGGCCCATAGAGCCGGAGCTTATCCCGGTTGTATGAAACGTAATAGATGATTTTTACTTCATCTCCTGGACAGGACGCTAGTCTGTCGTAGGTTTACTTCCCCACCAGAATATGCCGGTACCCAATTCGCACGTGGGTGGGGGGAGGAAAATGTCTTAAGTGGTTTTCCCAAGGATACAACACTGTCCCGGATTCGAACCCTGGACCCTTGGATTAGGAATCTAACGCGCTAACCATTCGACCACCGTGCCACCTTCTTCGTGTCTCCATAAAATCATAACAGTAGCACTATTTCACGTTCTCGTGCAACAGAAGAGATTTAAAATATCAGCGAATTTTCATGTCGCTCTTCGTTCAGAAACCACTTCCAAATCTTCTATCTTTTGTTTTTCAAACTTGATCATCAAAGAGGAATTCATAAGAATAGGCTTTTACATTAAATCATATTGCACCAAGAAGAACTTGAACATAGGACTTGTCGCGAAATGACAAAATTGTTAAAGAATCGATCGCTTCTTTTGACCACGTCCATTTCAAATATTAAATACCCATTGCGTAGGCTACCATTGCGCAGGCCCTCCATTTCCCAATAATTATATGCAATTCTCTAAGGAAAACGATTATATCCTAAGCAAATAACTTAAAAACATCACTTTCCCGTGAAATTGAATTTGTTCAAAGGGACATGCAAATTACAGTGATTTTTTTAAAATGCCTTCCATACAAAAAAAACAACAAAAGAAAAAAAAAGACGTGCATACGTAATTTTGAAACACAGAACAAGAGTGCAAGCAAATTATAGGCCGCTCGTAATTTGTTCTTCGGTTCTGGTATAAGGTGGGGATAAGAGAGACTGTTTTGTTATTTGTGGGATGGGCTGGTCGCAAAGAGAGATGATGTATTTGACAGCTGTCCTTACCGAAGCGGAAATGAAAACCAAAAGAGGCGGAAGTTTCATAACAGCAGTCGAGGCTATGCGTAATATGCTCGACTGGTCGAGGTTTTACATACACTCCCAACAAAAGACTACCAAGAAATATTTTTTTTTAACAGAGAAAAAATTAGAAACAGTAAAAAAAAGTAAACGAACAGAGAAATCAATCAATGAAAGAAAATTATTTTCGGTCGATTTGAAAGCTGGCACTACGAGAAGTCTTCAACAATGTTACCACTATAAATATACATGTAGTCTAATCCTAGAAACAGTCAATAGTGGGTCTAGGGTCTAATTATACCAGATGCCGGTACCCAAAGTAGGGAGAGGAAAAATTATGTAAAGTGTTTTCCAAAGGACACAAGACGGTCACCTCCTGGGCTCGAACCCTGACCCCTTGGATTAGGAGAAAAAAAAGAAATAGTCAACGCCTCATTTTACTTTATTTCTCCCTCCTCCATCTTGTATGCAGGTCACGTGATGTCGTGTTTGTTCTTCCTTATTTCCTTCCACTCGGGTTTCCGGTTCATTTTCCAGATGGCATGAGCCTTCTCTTGAATTTTCTGTTCACCGCCAAAGCATCTTATCGGAAAGAATGGTAGAAAATGGAACGCTGACCTTTCTTTAAGATTAGTCTTTATTTCAGAGTACATCAGAATATTAATTTCCTTTCTCTTCTAACACCAGGAAATTGCAGGTTTTGTTTTTGTGAGATTCTCTGAGGATGTAAGAAAATCGATGTTTTTAATGATTTACATGGCAAACAAAGGGATTGAAAAAGAAGACAAGACAAGGAGAATCAAGTCTGCGATAGCAGAAAATCTGGCAGTGCCTTCTCGTCGTCTGTGGAAAATGATGTGAAACTAATGTGAACTTTTATTCCTTTGGAGGAATGAGTGATCTCAGTAAATCAGACATTCTTTCTCTTGCCTCGAATTCACAAGATCTGTCTGTATGTCTGTCTGATCTGTCTGTATGTCTGTCTTATCTGTCTGCATGTCTGTCTTATCTGTCTGTATGTCTGTCTTATCTGACTGTCTTTTTGTTTCTTTTAACTTTAATTCTCCGTCTCTTCGGCTTTCTCTCTCACTCCCTCTCCCGCTTTTTCTCCCTGCTGCTTCTCAGTACTTTCTCCATCTCTCCTTCCAAACAACCAACCAAACAAACAAACAACCAACCAACCAAAACAAACAAACAAACAAACAACCAAAACAAACAAACAAGCAACCAACCAACCAACCAAACAAACAACCAAAACAAACGAACCCCGAAATCTAAAACCTATGATTTCACCATAAAATCACCAGCCCCCTTTGTCCGCCTTCCCCATTTCCTCCTTTGGCCTTTGAAGCCAGACCTAGGATGGCATTTCCTAGAATTTAAATGCGCCCAGGGTTGTTCTCCAATCGATTTCAGGCGTTGGTTCGGGACCGAAGCTAATTGAAATTCGACGGAGCTTCTAATGTGGTCTCCAATTGCTGCCCGAACAGAACGCGCTAAATCGTTTAAGCTTCGGATCGTGTTTTTTCCTCTGAAAGAATTGGAAAGGATGGAAGCTCTTTAATGGTTGAATTCAGATGCTCGGGTTATAAGCGAGAGGGAAACTGCTTCCTTGCAGCTACAAACGATATCTATTAGTGGTGATCTCGGCAATAAAAATTATTTCTTAAAAAAAGGGAAGAGATAGAGAGAGAAGACAGATATAT
>JBDFRD010187843.1:0-11897 GCA_039654405.1 Bullina lineata | reverse complement strand
CCTGACCAGTCATTTATCCACAAAACACCTGACCAGTCATTGCTTACTTTTATCCACAAAACACCTGACCAGTCATTTATCCACAAAACACCTGACCAGTCATTTATCCACAAAACACCTGACCAGTCATTGCTTACTTTTATCCACAAAACACCTGACCAGTCATTTATCCACAAAACACCTGACCAGTCATTTATCCACAAAACACCTGACCAGTCATTGCTTACTTTTATCCACAAAACACCTGACCAGTCATTACTTACTTTTATCCACAAAACACCTGACCAGTCATTACTCACTTTTATCCACAAAACACCTGACCAGTCTCAGCTCACCTGTCTTCCCGTAACTTATCCTCCACCATCTGCGAGATCTGGTCACAGTCTCGCTCCAGGGAATTCAGTGTGTTCTGGATTGTCTGATTGATGGTCTTCTCTACCTCCTTGCAGACCTCTTCTATCTGGTTGGCACATCGGCTGCCCTGGGGAAGAATATGGCATACAAACTACAATGACTTGTGCACGACTTGCTTCACCCAAAAAAAAAAAAAAACCCAATCTGTGAACATGCAAGAAAATTGCCATGTCTGTAAATTGTTTTCGTCATCATCTAAAATCATGAGCCCAACCATTCTCACTAGGATACCTGTGGATATTTTTTAAGGGTGAAAATGATGAAACCTACTTGTTATTTTCAGGAGAAAATAAAAGGAAAAACTTGGGTGAGAATAAGTAAGGCAAGCAGGTTGATTTCCCTTTAGCCCAAGGAAGAACATGGAGTACAATGCATATTTAACAGAAACAAACAAAAAACCTTTATGTATAAAACATACGTTATCATGGTCATACGTGTACATGTCATACTTAATAGCCCAAATACCTTACTAGTTGTGGGGATATATAATGCAGACACATTAAATGCCCCAATTTATGATGGAGTTCATTTTTACAGTGTGGTATTGTCTGTGGATAAAGTTCTCGACTTGCAGTCAAATTGAGAGCTCGATTCTCCAGGAAAAACAGTAACATTTTTCCTCCATCCGTCCATGGGGTGAATTTCATTGAGGAAGCTGATCTACTACACACTGGTGCCCTGTCTACAAGATGATCTATTATCATCCACTCTGCTTCAAACCATTGAAACAGAGAGAAGCTTCCATTCTTTGAATCCTTGAAGGAACTTTACTTTTACTTTCCCCAGCAGCAACTCACCTTTTGGTTCATGGAGGGGACAAAGATGGTTGGCATGTCAAAGCCAGTGCGATTGAGTCCTGGCCTCTTACACAGCTCCTGTACTATCTGCATCATCACCCTCTGGGGACAGAAGACAAAACAAAGCTACATGAACACCACAATATTGATTGTTTGACATCCCAATCAAAGCACAATAAAGGAAAGAGCAAAGATTCATAAGAATCTGTAGCAACCGTTCCCTTTCTACACAAATATTCAAACAGTATTTCACCATCAGTAGCAGATACTGTATGTTATGGGAAAAGCATATTGACCATATTCAAACAGTATTTCACCGTCAGTAGCAGATACTGTATGTTATGGGAAAAGCATATTGATCACATTTCTGTAACTCTAACACCTATTTAATTCATTAAAAGTTTGTGTGAAAAAGAATAAACAGACAATGTGGGACTCACTCCACTGAATTAAATCAAATATCCAGACAGAATTTCCAATTAAGTCTTTATTGAGCAAGCTTGTTGTCTGTGTGTGTGTGTGTGTGTGTGTGCTTGTTTGTGTGTATGTGTGTATTTGTGTGGCGTGTTCTTGTTTTTAAATGTTATTCCTATTAACCTCAATCCTAGCGGGCATTTTGTTTTATTTCTATATTAAAAAGCTACTGACATAATCAATTTGACATTTAAATTTGCTTCTCAATATATATTTATAAATGTCACACAAAATGACTTTATACGTGTCGCAAAAAAAGAGCCATTAGTTTCTAGATATTCCTTTTCAGGATTGTCACTCTTGCGTCTGTTAATAAATGCCAACACGGCAGCTATAACCATGTTCAAAGCCATTAATGAACTATGTCCCCAGCATTTAGCCCAAGGATTTGATAACTGAGGTGCTCTTGAGCTTCATTGAGAAGAGGACTTCACTTGAAACACAAAGAATCATAGACTAAAAAGACTTGTATCTTCCACCCCATAAACAGTAAAGTGCTTGCAACAGTATCCCAGTCATTTCTTAAGAATGGATGAAAAAAAGAAAGTTGGAAAGAAAAAAAGAAAGAAAGAAATCAGAAGGAAAGAAAGAAAGAAATCAGAAGGAAAGAAAGAAAGAAAGAAAGAAAGAAAGAAAGAATGCTATCATAAATAGTCAATGTATCTGTCATCTATAAATGAGTGGACGAGATATGTTTTACAATGAAAAATCCACATCATCCGACGGTCGGGACATTTGTATCAGTTGTCTTCTGTTTACACAGCCCCTAAACAGCTTTTTTTTTCTTTCTTTTTGCTTAAAAATAAAAAGCTTTCAGGTTTTCGCATCCCATTCTTCAGTTTTGAAAATATTTTGTATTACAATTTTGGCCAAAAGAGATAAGACGTTAATTGTTTTGAAATAATCACTTCCTTCATTTTCAATCAAGAGGCTCTGAGATAACCACAAACAGAATGGCATTGACTGATATAAATTATCTTCTCCATTATTATGCATAGTACACCACAAAAAAAAAGAACTGAGAGTAACCTGGCACCCGCCATGTCGGAATGATATGGGTATCTTTAAGCTGCCATATTTTACAATATTCTACAAGTAACGGCGCTGTGATGTCAGTGTTTGAATGGTTGGATTGCCAGACACACGAACAAGAGGAAATGAGTTTGGATCCTGCTTATTTTGGACATTTTGTACTTTTGAAAATCACTTTGTTTCCACAATTTAGGGGGGATCATGTACCAGCACATTCTAAGGGAGGAGTGAACCTAAGAAGACTAGCATCCTGTCAAGGAAGTGATCAAGCATCATTTGCATTTGTCACTAAAAGAAAAATCCCTTCATGAGGAAGAGCTTGTCCCTGTTCAGGTAGTGTCGAGTTGCAACAGACGATACTTGATCATTTCTCTGCCACGACACTTGCCTATCATAGATTCATTTCCTGATAGAAAATGTTAGTATCTTATCCATGCCTGGGTTTTTAGGTTGAGTATGTTTGTAACATTTACTGCAGCATCTAGTATGACACCAATAATGCACAGCAGTTCAGGATGCCTGTCACAGACAAATTAAAAAAAAAAAATTAAATGGGAAAACCTCAGCTTCAGATTAACCTTACCCAAGGCATAATTAACATTCAAAGACCTCTAAGATAGCTTTAGGTTTCTTCTTCTCCTTCTCCTCCTACATCTTTTTCCTCTACCACTAATTCAGATGTAGTCTTGATTACATGTATTTTTCAACCTGCAATGTCCCAGTAAATGTTTCATATGAGCTGTTTGTACCTTTTCATGGCATCCCCAACCTTTCAGAAAACTGTCTCCTGCTCATGTGGATACTCTGGACTATAGTCACAGAGTGAGAAAGAGTTCTGGGTTTTAAAGATATTTGAAGAGATGATGTTGCTAAAGCAGCCGCGTTCAATCTACCTGTCGATCACTCTCATGCCCTGCTTCATCAGCTTTGCTCAAGTAGAATCTCATGCGGTCAGCATGACGCTCATTGAGCAGCTCCACCAGGTTGAGTGTCCGCTTGCATAGAGCTTGACCAATGGGGTCAAAGAAGACGAAGATGAGGTCAGCCATGTCACCTTGAGGACCAGACAAAATAAAGAAAAACGTATTTTACGGCCATCACTTATTAATTCAATTTTAGTTCCAGGGATACAATTTGATTTAGAGTAAATTTTCATTATATTAATGTATGTTCTAAAAAAGTAAGGTGACCGAAAACAAAATTACAAATGAGCATTTGCCAGAAGCTCCTACCCCAAAATATTACACTTTTGTCGTCATAGTTATGAGCATAATTTGTCAAATAACTTGGACTTGGAAGATAAATGCTTTAGAAATGCTTTGAAATTCTCGCTAATATGGTTAGAAGCAACAGATTGATATAAATAATAAAGCCATATACATGTATGTCATATGCAGGCATAATAATTGAGCTCAGAAAGTGTCGAACAGGACAAAATATACGGTGTCTACGACATCATAATTATGATCGAAAGGTTTTTAGTTAATGATTAGATACAGCAATGTCCTGTTTAACTTTTGCTGACACACTTGTTTTCTTCCCTTTTCATGTTATAATATTATTCAGGTACGAATTCCTGAAATACTTGGATTTATGAATTATCACTCCTGGAAGATTTTCATTCATAACTATGATGACAAACGAGGTTCTGTCTGGCGCATTGTATGAAATATTATTAAAAAAAGAAATGTACTTGAAGAAAGCTTTTCCTATAACAAGACTCAAGCAAATATCAAGCAAAAAAAAAAAGCCACACCTAGCCAGGATATAGCTTTGTTGACGTCAAATGGGTACTTCATGTCTCCATCAACCAAGCCAGGTGTGTCAATAAAGGTGACGAGGCTGAACTTCTTTTGCTTGGAGGTGGAGATCTCAGTGGTCAAGTAATCCACCACACCTGGAAAGAGCAATGAAGAGTTGAGTTTGTTTGTCACATATAAAGACTGAGAAGGTGAGGGTAAAATAAGAGTCTTTCTCAGCAGCTAGCTGGGATGAAAGCACACGTTAATATTACCAATAACATGTACATGTCAGGCAAAAATCATGTGGGAATTAACACAAGAATAATGTCTAAACTGATCTATGTAGTTTTGAGATATTATGTTGGTAAACTTTAGAGCTTTAGCGTTTTAAAAATGGTCTCTAAAATCCAAGATGGCCACCGTTTCCATAGCAACCAAAATGCTACAGCAAACATTGACACTTGTTTTGTAATCTCTATGTAAGTACCAACTTACACACTAAGTATTAGCTTCCTGGAACAAAAAATAAAGCTTTGGACCCCAAGGTGTAACACTCCCTCTTAAGTACAGTAGATCTATAAAAACAACAACAACTTCACATCATGGTGACGCGACGAAAATTATAACATTCAAATGACTAAATCCGCTAGGCTATAGCCTACATTATAGACAGATCTAGAATCTAGATCTAGAGAGAAAATCTATAAAGAATATAGAATCTAGAGTAAAGTTTTTTCTTTACTTTTTCCCCTCTGATTTTCTGACCTGGAACTTCGATGAAGACAAATTTTGACGTAAGCAAGAAAGCAAATTTCTAGGCGTACTGTCATAATACCATATGATGTAAGAGTCTGGCTCGATCTGGCACACAATTCCTTTTTTTCTAAGAATCCGACATCCAACCTGTCAAGCCTAGACACAACCTGATCGGGAATGCCCAATAGATGCAAGTCACGTGACAAAAATTTCTTTCCGACTTTCGGAAAAAAGAATCAAGATGGCCACACCATCGCTGGAGTACCTCAATACTGTGTGGCAATATTTGCCCCAAGGCCACGAAAAACCTCTAAAGCAAGCTTTTTATAACACTGTTGCAAATATTTTCGTCATAATTGCTAGTGCAGTAGCAGTTGCAGTGTATTTTATTCTTGCTCCGTTTATTCGGCCGTTATACTGGGCTGTCTTGTGTGGAACTTTCCTTTATCCATTCAAAAGAAGCCTCACTAATGTTCTCAGAACCTGGCTCAAACGACTGCATTCCTCCGGAACACCGTTTGCTGTTGGAGCAGTGGTGCTACCATTTGAAGTCACTAAGAGTGCTTTGGACACGCTTTCAAATGGCATATGGGCTAATTTCAAACTTCTTCTTGGCGTTGTTTTTGGACTTCCAGCCGTCTATCTGCTGTATATTTCTGGTTATTTGCACAGTATTTTCTACACAGTGCAGTCGATTTTGAGCTTCCTGTACCATTTTCTCGGGTACTTCAGCTCTCTTTGGGTAAGGATTACATTACAATCATTACCATTTTATACAATTACAATGAATGCTCTCTCTTGTTGTGCTCTCTTGGTTTTTTGGGGGTCAAAATTGGAGAGTAGATTAATTATTTAATAGATCTATATTATTATGCAGAGATGCAAAGTATTATCATGCTCTTTCTTTGTTTTGCAGCGCTCTAGGCTTCAGTAGACGATATATTAAAAAATACAAATTGCTGCTTAAAACAACGACAAAACCAACTTTGTAATCAAAAGTAAAATTGTTTCTATATTAGATCTATAATATTATAATCCAACTTTTTTTTCAGGAGAAACATCAACAATCAGAGAAAATCAGAATGCATGCAGGCACAAAAGCCTGTGCATTCTTAGACACGGAAGGTGAGGGTTTCACAGTGCAAACTGTGCAAACACTCCCAGTTTTTAAAAAATTTCAAATACAGTAGTCTCCGCCTAAGAACCCGTCCCTCGGGAGACACAATTGCCATGTTCTTAGGCAGATTTCAAATGGGGATAAGTATACCATACTAGCCCTCATTTCTCGCTGTACTATTACAACACATTAATGGAACATCATCACTGACAAAATCAATCACTGATTGGCTTACTTAAATTTGGAAAACACCAATCAAAACCATGCTTATTCCCTGTCAGACTGTCCCTGTCTCTGTTTAATATGCAAAACAATGCAAGATGCCGTTGGCTCCATTCCATAAAATCTGACTTAAAAACCCATCTTTGTTCAGAGCTCACACTGAGATGCCACTTCCACTAGGCCTAAGTAGATCTAGGTCAAAACGAAGAGCGGTGTTGCATCATGGCTGGGTAAGGGTGAGACTGGGTTGCGGGGTCACACGACATCGGGACTTGACTATGGGGGAAGGTGTTGAAGGTGTCAGTCAGAGAATAGGGGCAGGACACAACAACAAAGCGTAGATCTAGCCAATTATGACTGGTCTAAGACGCAATTGGGGTAGGGGGAGGAATGGAGCTGAATGGACACGCTTTGGGTGATGAGAGCGGATAGGCTTGGCCTGCTGAACAGGGATGAGGGTGGAGTGGGACGATGGGGCAGAGAGAACGCAAGTTTGCTTTCCATCACGGCTAGAGCCTAACTTTAGAATAAAAGGCAGGGCGGCTGACAGTGTATCTTGCGATTTAGGCGGCGGCTGCTTCAAAAAAAAAAAAAGTCGGGTAAGAAGCCCATGTTCTTAGGCGGAATTTTAGTTTGAAAACGGCTCTATGCGGACAAATATATATATCATAATAAAAATTCCATTTCACGAGAATGGGGGCTCTTAGGCGGAGACCACATTTTATACATTGTATACATCGACCTGTGCTGAATTTTTTTAAAACATACCATTTAAAATCACAACTTATTAATTTGGGATTATTTTTTTAATAAAAACGAAAACAGTTAAATCAAACTTATGCATTAAATAACTGTTTTCATGTCAGTTGTTCTTTTTTAACTTTCCAGGTGTGGACTCTCTTCATAGCTTATATTGTGGGCATTGTGTTTTTGTGGACACCTGATTCTCAGCGCTGGCTTCGATTCCTCGCAGTTCCTATCTGGGTTGCTCTCCTCTTACATATCAGCACCATTGCTGGAACTCTTCGAGCCCCTCTTCTACTTTTTATGGTTGTAGTGGTCGTAGTCGGCTTCATTGTGGAGATTGGTCAAGCCAGACAAGCGGGTGATGGTAAGACTTTTTTTTTTATTTGGAAAAATAATCGCATATATTCATAAATATTGAAGGAAAAAAAAGGAGGCAGTCATCTTGCAAAGGAAGAAGAAAAAAAATGGTTAAACTTTGTTTTTGCATTCATAGGTTGTTCTTCATTTTCATCAGACACTCCTTTCACTTTCTTTTTTGACATCACTGAAGTTTTGCGACTTTAAAGCGGTAAAGAGTAAAAAAAAAAAGCAGTTGCCTGAATTTTGTTTTTGTATTTAGTGCTGTAATTAATTACTGTTTTAAAATTATGCTAATAAATTTATTATTATAGCTATGAATTGATTATTTTAAAGAGACTGGAATATAATTATATGTAAAGTTGAACTGCTGTGGTGTATGGTAGCTTTTTGGTCTGAATATCATCTCCACATCAG
Organism: Bullina lineata; assembly: GCA_039654405.1. Lineage (NCBI taxonomy): Eukaryota > Metazoa > Mollusca > Gastropoda > Bullinidae > Bullina > Bullina lineata. Next base: position 3,822 of record JBDFRD010187843.1, on the reverse strand, counting down.
ACATTGCAGAAATTTCAGGAGATGGTAGGCTGTTTTCTGTTAACCTCAGGAAACAAGCTAATGAATAATCTGTTGTTTTTTTCTGTCAAAGTAAGTTCCACTGGGACGCGCCTACATTCAGTGTCTAACACACTGCCTATATATCGCCATGCCACTTTGCCAGCATTTATCATTACTTTGAAAATATCGAGGGTTTTGGTTTGCCAAGGGAAGTCAACTGATCAAAACATAAAAATTTGATTGATGTAGATTTCACTTTGCTGATCTCCCCCCCCCCCCCCTATGGATTATTTTTTTGTTAAAGGAAAAAAAAGGGGGTGGGGGTGGGTATTGATTGTTTTCTCTACTAATATACTTCTTCTGTGCTGGCATTTATAGAATGCGTATCGTTGTTCATCAGCAAAAAATGAGTGGGCAGTGAAAACTGGGTTTGTAACCTTATGTTTTCAGATTGAGAGTGATAAGGCAAATTAATATATATACAGTAATTTAGATATATAATGATTTTTTTTTTCAGGAGATGCTGGAATGAAAACATCTCCTTCATTGTATACAACAATTTGCTCAGTGCTTGGAATCTCAAGTCATCCTGAGGGTGAAAAAGAAGAGGTATGATGCGTTCATATCATGTGTTAAAAATTAGTTTCATTCGCAAAAGAAAAAAGAACATTTTCTTATATATATGTCTACCTATGAGTGTAAGAAAATAAGTTAATGGATGGGAGAGACTTATTTCTCCACACGACCATAGCAGGTGCAGAGTTATATTAATACTCCATAGTTCATGGCGCTGAAAGATTGTTACCAAAGCAGTATTTTATTCAATAGTATGATGCTCTGTGGACAGATTGTGATATAGACAGCCTACTCTCCTAATACAAAAACCAGCTTTTAAGTTTTAAATTTGTTTTTGGTGCTACTGCTTTCACTTTAAGTGCATTTCAGAGCATGAAATCAGGTCAGCTCTAATATATATTTTGTTGTAATATATAATAATATATTTATTACCATGTAAATAATATTAAGAAGTGATTATTAGATTACAAAGACATTTACTGCATTGAAAGAGCCATAAATGAAGATAGATACATATGTAGTGTAAACATTTTTAGTATGTACGGTATAAATCAATACTGTAAAATGTGTATAATACTCAGAGCTGAAATGTAACACACGCTCTTTTTTTTTTGACAATGTGTAAATAGCTCATCGCACAATAACATTCTCACAGAACAATTGCTGTGCAAAAAAACATTGTTAAACTTTACAATCATTTTTTTGTCCTTTTGTATTATTGTACAAAACAGGTTGTGATCTTTGGTTTCTATTAAATGACTTGAGTCCAGGGACTGAGATTTGGTATTAAGACTTATACTAAATAGTTTCTGTATGATATAATCCACAGATTTAAAGAATTCTCGTAGTTAGTCTTCTGTGGTAGAATTTCTCCATACCTGTTTTTAGCTTCAGAACTAGGAACTTTTGTTGCTCTGGCTAATATCAGGTATGTTATAAATGTAATTGTCCTTAACTTGACAGAGTTCTCCTGCTACTAAAGAGACAGAAAGTGCATCTATTGAGCAAGGACCTGTGGTGAAGGGCCCACCTGTTACTGCACCTAAGCCTACTTCCTTGCCACTCAACCCCCAAAAGCTCAGTGAGACTCCGGTCACACGGGTTTGTTATCCTATCTCTTAAAGATTTGAAGAAAAAAAATGAGCTAAGTTACTATAATGTTAATCTCCTGACTCATCTGTAAAGCATTTTCAGTTTTTTTTCTCTCACAGTACAGTGTAAAAATCTATGATTCATACATTTAGACTTCAACACCCATATTTTTCTCAGTAGTGGAATGGTCAGGACTGTTTATGAAGGAAGTATAGGGAGAAAAGTTAAGTTTGTTGTATTTTCTCTTATCTGGTGTGAAGAAATGATTCTGCTTTGTACAGAAAGAGCCTACAGAGGAGACAAAAAAGGTATCTGGTGGAGATGGAGAACCAGAACCAGAGCCTGAGCCGTCCTCCTTGTCCCACCAGTACTTCGTGGCCTTGCTTTGGGGTCATGTCCTGGTCAGGCTGTGGATGCACTTCTGGATCATCCTCTTGCTTTTCTTACTGCCCATTGTGCACATGCTTGCCAAGACCATTGGTAGGGCCTATGAAATATTAGTTTCTTTTGATTTTGATTTTTATATTGTACATTGTCGTTTTTTATGTGACTTAAAAGGTGGAAAAAAATACTCTTTAAGAAAACAAACTCTTGAAGTTTTCTCAAAATGTGCATATACATTTTATTTTATAAGTCACACATTTAGGATATCTTTAAAGAGTGAACTGAAACCATCGAGATCCAAATATTGTCATAGGTGGAGAAAAGAAGGGAAAGGCATTATTGGTTGAATCCACTGTGAATATTTAAATACGTTGCTTACTTCCTGAAAATAATATGTATTAAGTTAACAGAGCGGATACAAACAAAATTACAATGTGGCTTCAAGACCATTGAAAAGTTTGTGTACTTTTAATCTACTATTTTCAACACTATGTCTCTTGAGGAAGAGCTTAATGGAGGCAAGAGAAAGGTGGAAGGGTTATGTTGCATACACTGCATGAAACCATATAATAATAATAAAGTTCCTTCAAGGCCAACGAGGCCCATAGAACCGGAGCTTATCCCGGTTTCGGTAGTGTGAAGCGGAACAGATGATTTTTACATCATCTCCTAGACAGGACCATGCAGGACTAAAATAGGATGGATGAGCCATGACTGCTCAAAGAGGAGCTAGAAACCAGCTTACCAAAAATTATGTCTCTGTTGTAAAGACCATCACTCATGACAAAAAGAGCCATATATATATATAAGTTAATTTATTATGTAGTTAGCCACAGAAGCTATCTGTCTGTGGCTACCTATTTCAGTTTCATTCAAAATCCAAGAGCCGATAGCTGAGAATATGACATCAATGCACAAACAAATATGTGACAAGTAGTCCCAATTATGACCCACTACTTCATCATCTTCCAGTACATCACTACAGTTCTGGAGGGATGCTCCACGATCAAGTTCAAAGTGCCAGGAAGTCATTTCATCAGTGGTTGGAATCCAGGCAGGATGTACTCATGCCACGTAGCCTGCGGGGACTTGTTCGGCTCATCCACAAGGGGGACCAGAAGGTGAAAATATATTTTTTTTTAATTTTAAATCAATTACCACTTTTCTATCTATTACTCTAGCTGTTGCGAGTATAAACATATTTACTAATTCACACAAACATATGATGTGTTCATACACTACTTCATTATCATTCTCAAGCTGTTTATGATCGACCATATCAGCTGAGTACATTAAACAATTTTATCGAGACCATGTTTCTCTAAATATCTTCATATTTTTAATAGTAGAATCTTATATGTCTATTTACAGGGGGGTGAATCTGATTATTATCATATTTAGATAAAAATATATAGGAAAAATTGGCGGGGGGGTGGGGGGGGGGGGATGTGTGTGTGTGTGTAAATTCTGAGATAAGAGAATAAAAATGAGAGGTGCAGATAAGCTTTTAAATATTGACGTTTCGCGAGAAGTCCGAAAATGGTCAAAATCCGCAGGGCGCGCCCTTTTGAAAAAGCACAAAATATTGACGTTTCGCGACAAGTCCGAAAATGGTCAAAATCCGCAGGGCGCGGACTGCGAAAAAATGCCAAAATATTAACGTTTCGCAAAAAGTCCAAAAATGGCAAAACTCCGCAGGGCGCGGACTGGGAAAAAATGCCAAAATATTGATGTTTCGCAAAACTCCAAAAATGGTCAAAATCCGCAGGG
>JBDFRD010187732.1:0-11898 GCA_039654405.1 Bullina lineata | reverse complement strand
ATACATACATACATACATACATACATACATACATACATACATACATACATACATACATACATACATACATACACTCACAAGCAGACAGACATATTTGGTGAGATATGAAATCAAATTGAGACAGATGTGTAATTATTGTGAGATTGACCTGGCCAAAGCCGCTGTATTAGTCGCAATCGTCAGACAATTTCCCCCACAGGTCATACGTTATGCTTGAAAATTAAGAAAACAACAACAACAACAACAGGAAACAAAAATTCCTATGATATAAAACTAAATAGTTTGGTATATATTGTTATTACTTGGTCACAAATAGGATAAAGCACCACAATATGATAAAAACTAAACATGGCCAAAAACTCGAAAATCCCTAAAATTCAGGTGCCACCCTTAAGGGACCTTAAGGGATTCATCACTATTCTTGTTGCAACGTAGGGCTCTGTTACATCCGCGGCCTCCCAAAACAATGTGATGAATTAATTAAAACATTTCTTGTCTTGCATCATGTATATTATTGTATGAATAGGCTTTTCTAAAGGTGGTCTCCAGTATTATAGGCCTTGGCCTAGATTCAATGTAGATTGACGTCATCATGCCCTCCTTAGGTCACGCCGGTTTTCCCCAGCCTTCTGTCGTGGTCTGGTATCGCCAAGCCATACCTGTGCATGTAGCAAGGCGAGGCTATATAACACCGTTTCACCAAACGCATGATGCAAGACATTGAAATCTTTCCTCTAAGTAATCTGAGGTGACGCCTTTCACGCTCGTTTTTTTTGCATGCTGGAAGTTTGCCAAGTCACACAACACTGACAACCAGGCCTGCGACAGGAAATTGGATCGACATTCTAGGTTTCGATTCCATGACATCTAGATAATATGCAGGCCAAAGTCGCTCTAATCAAGCAATCATTCCTTTGTTTTTTTTTAATTTTCATACAAAATCTTGTTAAAAATGCAAGTTTTCTCTTTCCGTGTTTGGGCTACATCTATACTGTTTAAAAGACATGGAATTCTGCTTCCGGAAATGATATTCACGAAGGCCACGAATTGATACGGGCATTCCCGGTGTGATGCTATTTACTAGAACTAGAAGAAAAAAAAAGATCATGGGCCCGAGGTCAGAACAAAGATGAGGAAATATTATGATCTAAATCTCGTTCAACAAAAAACCTTCGAGTTATTTTGCATTTGTATGCCTTTCCCAGAGAGTAAACAATATAAAATATTTGCCGGTCCTTTTGCTTTTAACTGTTTACAGATCTGGCACAGACACTTTTCTGGCATTGCTATTAATTTATAGAATAGGGTTTTCCCAATTTTGTTTTTGTGTTCACTCCAGCCTCGTGTTTGCCCGCAACCAGGATCAGTCTAACCTTTTATTCATCCACGAGTGCCAAGGTGAATGACACTCCCAGCTCTAAAATGTAAGCTTTATTTTGCCTTGTATTTTTTAAAGAAGGAGTTAGAAGAATGTCATTTGTTAGAGGATAAAGGCCATGAGAGGAGGGAGGGAAGGGCGAACGCTGGAAGTGGAATAGATTCTGAACTAACATTTCTTTCATAATATTAGATCTACTCATCTAGATTAGAGAATAGGGGGCTGGGCCTAGATCTAGATCTACTAGACAAGGAAACACATTTTTTTCAAGAGAATGGAGAAACTCCCGCCCCTTTTTTGTTTTGTTTTGCCACCTGCCATTAACTTGGAATGGGCCCCATATATTTTGCTGGGAAAGTAAACATACACGACGGACAAGCGTCATGTTTAGGACTGGAGATGGTGTAAAAATCATCTGTTCCGCTTCACACTACTGAAAACAGGCAGGATAAGCTCCAGGCCTCATGGGCCTTGAAAGTTATCTTTTTTTTTTAAATTTCATAACAATCTACACATCTAACACCCAAACTCAATGGTGCAAATTAACTGATACAAATTAATTACAGTCAGAAACTGCGACAAGATCATGGATGTCGTTGATGAGGACCCGATGATTAGCGGTTTAAACAGAGATCAACTGGACGACAATGAGGAGGAAACAGTGAACGTGCCAGAGAGAGACAAAGCTTTGAGCAAGGGTCTGGACCATTCATTGTTCCCTTCAGACATCAAAAACCTCCTCCATTTAAGAATTAAAGGAATGAGAGAGATAAATGGACAAACCCCTCTACAAACCAGTTTTGCTAGTGCACCAAAAGAGGTAGGCTAATCTAATTCAAGTAGGAACAGTCGAGAAAATTGTTCACACAATAAATTTATAGTCTAATAAGACCTGACCCAAAGTAGAGGCTCAGGGTCGAAGCAGAAGTGATGCTTGATAATATTATGTCTTTGATGGTGAACAGAAAAAGTAAAAAATAAAAGAGAAGATAAGACTTCTTGGATTAAACAGAGAAGGTGAGAAACATTAAGCCTACATTTACAAGAATGAAAGAAAGACAGCTTTGAATAAGTACATGTATAAGAAATACAGATAACAAGGAAAAGGAAAGAAAGAAAAATTAGTACATTGTATCAAATCCGCACAAGTCGTCTTTGAAGCATGTTTAATTCGTTTACATAAAAAAGTATATTTTCAGCTTCCCTGCAGCACTGGAATATTTTACTAGATCTATATTTGATTTGTTAGAAATATTTCAGTTTGCCTAATCAGGACCTAAAATGGTTTATTATTATTATTAAGTTTATCATGTTTTTCGCATGCAAGTTGGGTCAGTGATATCATATTTCACATAGAGGCAGGAGGTCCTGAGTTCATGCTCTGGGCCAGAACCTCAATACAACATTAAATTAAATAAAATATTAAACTCAACTGCTATACATTGCAGCGGGATGTAATCATGCTGCTTATGTTTCAGCTACTAACACTTCAAGAAGAATATCAAACAGATCAAAGAAGTGCAAGGAACAGAGATGGAGCACAGAAGAGGAGAGAAAAGAAAATGAAGGGCTTGGAAATTTTGAAAAAGGTACAGTAATCTCTTCATTTTCTGAATCTCTGTGCTGTTCAAATGAAAAAAAGGAGAAAAAACATAAAGTGGTAAATATAATACAAGTAAAAGGACCTATCCCATAGAATACAAAGACAAATCAACACTCGATATTTCTGTTTTGAGAGGTTGAAACAACAGGCAAGTATTTTCCAAACCGCATCAACATCACATTACCATGCAATCCAGTGAAGAAGGCGTGTCCCCTTTTTACCACTTTGTATTTTTCAGCTTCCCTGCAGCCTTTTATACATTTTCTTCCATTCATTGAGAAAAAACAATCACATTATGAGCATCTGACACACATCATTTATATATTTTGTATTTACACGAATTGGCACAAATTCTCAAGATCACCAACATCTCAAATTCAAATCTCATCCATGATTAATTTTGACACAAAACTGACCAACAGACCCCAACCAGCCATTGGTCAGTACTTCATTATATCTTTACTGTCTAATGGGAATAAAATTAGCCTGACCTCTGCTCTGCAGTACTGTCTTGTTTTTTATTGAGCTGAAATGTTTCACTTTCTCTTACTTTCCTTTATAAAAGGAGCTTTCTTTGCTCTCTTCTTTTGTCCTTGTTTTCGCTCCTGTAGTCATGGTGTTACACCAATATATTTTATGAAGGATAAATTTCATTGTGTTTGTGAACAAATAGGCTCCTATGGCCTAAATGCCCTAACGTATGTAGATCTACATGCAATTGACTGAACAGAAGAATGTGCATAAAAATTCAAAAATATTTTTGGAATAATGGATGGACGGTTGTAAGATATCTCGCCTTTTAAAGGCTACCAGCACCCTGCGGCTACCATTGCCTTGTCAATATTTACACTTAGGCTATCTGTTTTCAAGCTTACCATCAGCTAGTTATGCCTTTTGGCTCTTAGTGAAGCATAGGATCTCAACAACAGCTCTCCACTGCGCTCTATTTTGAGCTGCTTTCTTTACTTCACCCTAGGTCCCTCCCACTGCCTTTATTTCTTCTTTGATCAAACTTTTCTAGTTCTTTTTTGGATCGTCCAATCTTCTTTCTTCCCTGTGGATTCCGCTCTTGGGCACACGTTTACTATCCTCATTGCATACTATTTATGAAGCTGTGTCAGAACCTCGTTTTGTCACCATACATGTAGTTATGAACGTCAATCTTCTAGGAGTGATATTAATCAATTCTTGTTTTTCAGCAATTCAAATTGAATAATATGATAACTATGCGACCCTGTCTAGGAATCTAGAGGCATAAGTCAATATGATAACTTGAAAAGGATAGAAAAGACTTGTGGCAACAAAATTTAACCAAGAGATTACTGTGTCTAATCATTGACCAAAAATCTTTTTTGTTTGAAAACTAATGACACAGACAATTACGTCAGCAAGAATTTCGAGGCATTTCTAAAGTAGATCTATTCATCTTGAAGTCTCAGTTATATAACATATGACAACAAAATTGTAACGTTTTAGGGGCGAGCTTCTGGCAAAGCCTTATATTTTATTTGCCTTGTTGATATTTTTGTTGAATAAGGATTTTTTTTTCTTGTCATATTTTTGTAGAAAAATAGAGCTCTCTCACTGGAAAATCTGAATTACTTCAAAGAAATCGGGCTGTTGAAGAACAAAGTGTCAGAGCTAGAAAAGATTATAAAAGCACTTCAAGAGAATAATCCACAGATTCTTGGTAAGTAGACTTTAAAGTCTTTATAATGCAACTAAAATCTGATCCATAAAAAGGTTGGGAAAGTATTGGGGAGATGGCCAGATAGAAAATTGGAGTGTAAACCAAAAAATGATCTGGAATGACTTTGATGTGATATTCAAACTTGCATTCTTTAAACACATTTTCAGAGAGATATATATTATGCTACCATGGTTTAGAAGTAAAAAAAGAAAAGTAAAATTCCTTCATGGCCATGAGGCTCATACAGCCGGAGCTTATCCCGGTTTTGGTAGCATGAAGCGAAACAGATGATTTTTACTTCATCTCCTAGACAGGTCGCAGGTTTACTTCCCCAGCACAATATGCTGGTACCCAATTCGCACCTAGGTGGGGAGAGAGAAAAAATGGTGTGAAGTGTCTTTCCCAAGAACATAACCCAGCCACCTCCCAGATTCGAACCCTGGACCCTTGGATTAGGAGTCCAACGCTCTAACCACTCGGCCACCCCACCGCATCATAGTTTATATATGCTATGCATATTATGTATGATAACTGTATACCGTACTAACTGAAGTATCCAGCAGAGCTCGAGGACTTTGCTAGGCGGTCAGTTCAACTTTTTATTAAGAAAATAAAAGTCCTGCAAAGGTTGAAGGTGAAATGGCTGGGCAAAAACCTGAATACGTGTATCTGAGAAGAGTCTGTCACACGTTACAATGTTTTACAAAGACTTTTGGTGAAAACCCAGATGTTTTGCTGTATTTTCACAGTTCTGACCTTAGCTTTACAAAATGATGTGTCTGGCTCAGATCATGGGACACTTATGTATGTCACATCAGAGTTAAATTTAAAATATACATAATAATATGTAGTGTATCAGCTATTGTATTGAGCGTGGTTCTCTGTGAAGATTAAATACTCTAGGAACAGTTTTGTAAGATTTTAAAGCAGGAAAGATTTTGACTTTAAACAGGCATTTCTGTGACGGGAAGCATGTCAGAAAAATTACGTCTATAACTCAGGGTCCCAAAATTTCTCATAGGAGCAATATATTATGAACATGTATATTTGTGTGTACATATCTTATGGGTTTAATTAACAAAGAATTCAAACTTACCACCTGAAAATCATGTCAAAAAATAAAAATGTCAAGAGCAAGAACATGTTTTCCTTCTCCACATAAAAATGAGCTCTTCTTTTACTTTTATATGTTCTAGAATATATTTTTGTCATAGATTCATTCATGTAATTTCTGTTTTCCAGATTTAATGCTCGCTGGAGCTCCAAAATGTAGCGACACAGTCATGGATGTAGAAGATGTGCCCTCTTCACAAGAAACAGCACAGAAGTTGGAGAGCATGTTTCTTTCAGCAGTTTCCTTTCATTCCACGCAGGACAGAGTTGAAAATAACTCTGACGGTTACAGTGCATGTAAGAGGACTACAATAAACACTGACAGCTTTGAAAACCTGAACCACTTTTGCCCAAATGTTTCCAAAGATACGACTTCTGTGTCTATTGATGAAGTTGGGGTCCAGCAAGGCAAAGAAATTCTCAAGTCTGTACTTCCGGTTCAGGAATCTCAAAGTGGAACCGATGCCCCTTCTCCATTTCTGTCGCATTTTCTACCACATCCTCCAAATGATCATTCTTTGATCCCCGACACACCACAAGCTTCAAGTTTTCATGCACAGGATTCTCTCCCCCCTCAAGGACGGGTACAAGAAAATTTTAGCTTTGACTTTTTACACCCTGTGAATTCTGCATTGGATCTAGATGCTTCAGGATTGTGCTCACAAGGAAATGTAATAGCTGATGACAAGCTACCACTCACTGTGACTGAGATCGTTAAAGAATTTGTTTGTGGAAAGAAAACATACACAACAACAATGGGTTGCCAATCATCAGGTCTAATGATGCACAATTCCTTAGACAGAAGTGAGTTAGCCAGCATGTCAGCGATTTGTCCTGACATAAGTGTTCTTCAACATGGGAAGGACATGGCTCAGCCTCCGCCATCCTTTACTGTCCTTTCTATTTCTAACAAGGAAACCAACCATCCTCAGGGTGACATTCTTCGAAGTGGACCTTCACTGAACGCGGTGAACCTGCAAAGACATTCAGGGTATTCTGGACATTCTGGGCATTCTGGGCATTCTAAACATTCTGGGTATTCTGAACATTCTGGGTATTCTGGGCATTCTGAACATTCTGGGCATTCTAAACATTCTGGGTATTCTGAACATTCAGGGTATTCTGAACATTCTGGGTATTCTGGACATTCTGGGCATTCTGAACATTCTGGGTATTCTAAACATTCTAGGCATTCTGAACATTCTGGGTATTCTGGGCATTCTGGAGCGTTCAGTGGCCATGACAACAGAATGAGCTTGGCAATGGCACAGAACACACGGATGAGTTATGATATATTACCTTTACACGTTGGTGCGCCATCCTATACTCATTTGCATGAAAATCGGCATTACCAGAGACTGCCAGAATTAGCTACACTGCATGATAGTGAAATTAATCCATGGTCTGTAGGAGAAACTGACAGGCTCAGTGATGCGCAAGAAGAGATTAATAAACTTTTTGGTTCATTTACGTAATGGCTTATTTTGAGATACCCCTGCTTCAGGCATGTTTTCTCAGTGGCTGGCTTTTGTCGTCTATGCAGACGGTCTCTTCAGCTTTAAAAGGTCTTTCGATATTTCATACCAAGGAGGTTTGTCTCTTGCAGCTTCTTTCGTTGCTGATTCTGCCAATATTTGAAGCGCAATGTCTTCCGCAGAGTCTGCAAAATAGGAAGATGCTGCAACGCTCTTTATCGCTTTTTTTCTTTCCGTCGCTAACATTCCTCCACCTGGTTTTTTGTCAGAGTGCTCTCAAGTTCAGTAACCTCTTCAATCACAAGGCTCTGGCTTCTGCTGTTTTTTCACAATGAGAGCACAGTTAATTTGTTAGAAATTAGTGGACAAATGAAAGAAAACAACTCTTTCATTATTTTATTGTATTTTTTGCAGAACTGATTTTGATCACTGTTGGAGTGGCTGGACCAATAAAGAGAATAACGTAATAATGAAAATGCTTATTATTAAATATACATACTTGTATAATGTGACTCAGCAAGCAGCATTTCAATCATATTATTATGTTCCTTATTGTTATTATGATGATTCATCATGTATCAATGGATTGGTTTACTTCACTACTGCGTCACGTTTTATTTTGTTTGACAAATTGAACAATATCTGAATTTATTACATTATGGTACAAAATGTATACATTTGCGTTATTATGTCCACATTTATGAAATGCAAGTGACAGTGTGCAGGCATCAGAGAAACACCATAGGTCTTGATAAGCACAGCTCTGGGTATTGAGCAGCATAATTCATCTCGACACATTTTGTGCAGCGAAGGCAAGTGAGCAGATTGAATCAAAGTTGCCTTTAGCTGAATTATGCCTGTCAGATTATATTGCTCGTAATATTCTTGCACATTTGTCTTGAGGATAATTTGAAGCTGTTGCTCTTTACGCTGGCAACAATTTTACAATACAAAAGTAAAGTAAAGTTGCTTCAAGGCCAATGAGGCCCATAGAGCCTGAGATTATCCTGGTTTTGTTAGTGTGAAGCGGAACAGATGATTTATTTCATCTCCTGGATAGGACGCTAGTCTGTCGTTGGTTTACTTCCCCAGTACAATATGCCGGTACCCAATCCGCACCTGGGTGGGGAGGGGAAAATGGTGTCAAGTGTCTTTCCCAGTGACACAACACGGTCACCTCGGGATTCGAACCCTGGACCCTTGGATTAGGAGTCCAACACTCTGACCATTCGGCCACCGCGCCACCTATATTTATATATAAATACATACATGTACTATATGTACATTATAATATAAATTATTTAATGTATGTTACATGTACATTATACATACTTTACAGACCTTTTTTTCTTTTTTTTTTTTTTTGCCACCTATTCTGTTCCATGAAGCCACTGAAATGGTCTTCTTATTTTATATGCAAAGCAGCAATGATTAAGTAATGATTATATTCGAGTGAAATGAATGTAAGTATTGTTGTTGAAAGGCAGCTATTACTAAGCATTATATAAGATGTGGTTAAAAATTGTGGAATTTCACGTAAACATCATTAAAGAACTTGTTACAAGGATTCTATTTTGATTGTTACACATTCATTTATGGGAGAATCGAAAGATTTGCTCCTCGTGATTTTTATTTTGTACTGCTGGCAGGAGCGAACAGGCTAGCCGGCAGAACTATTCTTTGCAGTTCTCTCAAACATGTTTACGTTGTTACATGTATTACATTTATGTACCCCTTGAAGACAGCAACGTGGAGATGTTCAAGAGTTCATTGTGTTATTTATTGAATGTGAAGTTAATTCACTCACTCTACGTCATTTTATTTGTCTGTCACTTGTCTTTTCCCCAGTACTGCGGGTGGTCGACCACTGTTGTATTTCTCACCCCGGCTCATACAGGGTCTCCCCTCTTATTTCTCTAGCTCTTAGAAGGGTACCCAATCTCTCATCCAATGGCCGGTCCTCTTCTGACTCCGCCCAGTCATCTTCTTTCTTTTATCTATCCTCTAAATGGACCTGTCCTGCCTTTGCCTTTTGGAGTTGTTCCTCTTCCGATGTTGGATTAACACCCCACATCAGCTAAGTGAACCACTTCTCCTTCGATTCAACTTTCCCCTCTTCAATTCCAATTTCTGGCACCTTTTTCTCTCTTTATTTTTTATTTGTTTATGTACAATGAATGTATTTTTTTCCACGCTACGCTATCCTAACATTTTCATGTACATGTAGCTCTTCCTTTTTCCTAGTTGTATGTGTGTATGTGTTGTACTCTTGAAGACAGGGATGTCGATACGTTTGGTCCCGTCTTGAAACGTTCATCTCATGTGAAGCTCTCTTACTCTGTGTCGCTCTTGTTGTGTGTCATTTATTTTTGCATATTCAGCTTCTCAGCAGCCCTCATTTTTTTCATGACGCTAGATTGGTTGTCCTCGTGGACTGCACTGAATCTGGACTCAGAGCCTTGTCTGTTACTCTCCATGCTGGTAATATCTGGTCTGCACTGCATCAGTTTCAAGTAAAAAAGCCATTCAAAAGTTCAACACAAATCATCCTGAATCATGCGTTCAACTACATGTATATACACACGAGACATTGCAAGTAAAAAGGAGAAAGAGGGTTCGAAGGAGAATTGGTTCACTTGGCTCACGTGGCGTCTTAGTCTTAACCCAGCACAGGCCGATGATGGGCGGACAGGTTGGTGAAACATCTACGTGATAAATCTACAGGTACACGTGATAAAAACGAGAAACTTGTTGCCAGTCACTTCAACCTCCCCGATCATGACAATGCGAACGACGCTTGCGTTTGGTTTGAAGAAAAGGTCCAGGTCGTCACGATCGAAGTACACATGTACCAACACAGACAAAGTTGCATCCACTCATTTGGCACAATTCACCCGCGTGGCATTTAAAATCTGGGCATTTGTCAGCACTGTTAGTCCATGGCCTCTTCCCCCTCCAGCTTTGGCCATTTCCTTCTCCATTGCATGTACTACCCCAGCCTAAGTAAACGCCCCTTAGCCCCCCTCCCCCCCCCCCCTTTTCTTTAAAAAATATTTTAACGACTTAACGACTGCGGATATCTGATCTCTCAGTATTCTATGTGTCCATATGTTGGCAATAATTATATTATATAAGACAAGAGAAGGCAACCACAACTTTCAATCATATCGGTGAGCTATCAGTGGGAATACTGGGATTTGAACTTTACTCTGCTGCGTCGAAACAAATTACATGTACATTTAGTTCACCCTGCGTCGGATTGGTTACATGCATGTGGTTTTCCTGTTTTCGGTTTATTTAAAGCACCAAGTGTCTGTTTCCTGCTCAGTTTAAAAAATAAATAAACTTTTATTAAAGAAATATCGTTGAAAAAGTTTCGTGGTAACATTTCAAGAAATATCGGTACACAAGTTTCATAATTTATTTCCAATATTACATTGTATGTACATGTGTATAATATTTTGATGATCATGTCATTGTGATCTCTACATTTACAGTTTGCCAGTCGATTTTGTTAATTCTACACATGCATGTTGCGATCTTCTTCACCGCATGCATTTTATATTTTGTGGGTCTAACACGACCTTGCAAGCTGACAAAGACAATAATACTACATGTACGTGTATGTTACGCTCAATGTGGACATTAGGCAGAAATTTGCCTAATGTGCCCATTGTGCGCAATGGTTTGCTTAATGTTAATCACTGTCAACATTCAGCAAAAAATTGCCCAATGTTCACATTATGCAGCACCATTTTGCCCAATGTGAATAAAGTTGCCTAATGTGAACAGATGACAATTAAGAAGAACATGAAGGACAAACGATCCAATGTTTGTTAAGGAATTTGAGAACCATTAAATAATTTATAATTTATCAGTCTCCAAATGAAAAACGTGCTTTGACTGTTGACTTTCATTGACATACTAATTCATTTATTTAATGAAGAGGGTTCTTCTTCGCAAATTCCTCAATAAATCTTGGAAAGTTTGTCCTTCACATTCTGCATGTGTAATCTCTCGCCAAAGCGTGCCTGTATGTGTTTACCATAAATTTAATTATCATCTGTTCACGTTGGGCAACTTTATTCACATTGGGCAAAATGGTGCTGCATAATGTGAACATTGGGCAATTTTTTTGCTGAAGGCACAGTTAAAGGAGGCCGGAGACGTGGTAGACAGATAAAAAGGTGGGGAGATAACATCCATATATAGGAATGGAGAGGACTGAACCTGGCAGAATCCCAGAGGGTGGTGGAAGACAGAGACAGATAGAGGAAAGTGATGGAAACGTCTCCACAGGTGCCTCAACGACATCTACTGACTGAAGTCAAGGGACAAGTGAATGAACAGTGAACTTCCCTACTTACCTTTACTCCTCTTCCTTTTCAACCCTGTGCTATCCCAGCGTTCCCACCTCATTCTCACCTCTCTCTCTCTTTGCGCGTGTTTGTTGTACCCTTGATCTCGTGTTTGTTCATATTCATATTGTTATTATTCTTATGTTTTTGTGAAGCTCTTGTACTCTGTGTCACCTCTTTTGACTTTTGTGTCATTTACATTGTATTTGGGAAGGATTTCCGAACGCGGTCTCATACCCCAAGTAACTAAAGAGGGCTTTCTTTGGTGGGGTAGGATAAAA
>JBDFRD010187621.1:0-11900 GCA_039654405.1 Bullina lineata | reverse complement strand
GATCGCGACTGAGCATGACAGTACCTTGACTTTACAAGTCTTGGCCACCCATTGGATATACCCTTTTACGATACACCGCTCAACCTCACAATAATATTCCAACCGGCTCTGTCTATATTCCCTACCACACTATTGTGGTGTTACTCAGTGGTTGATTCATGGTACATTTGTCATGGAATAAACATGTAAAAAAGAATTGAACTTCATCAATACAACACTACAATAATGAAAAAATGCAATGGCTGTAATCTGACCAAAAATACTATATAATAAAATCGTCAAAAACAAAACGGAAAGTGGAAAAAAACACCAACTTCAACGTGAATTAAATGTGGAAACTGATTGTCTCTCTTTAGGGCCATTATTTTTTTACAGCACAATAAAACGCGGGAACGGAAACAGGAAGTAATCACCGAGTTAACCAAAATAAACACATGCGAATACGGTATTTTTTTGTTTACGGCACAAATGGTGGATCAGGTGATTACTTTTCACATCAATGCTCAGATACCTGTTTTGTTACGCATTTTTTTTAATTGCTTGTTTGATGCCCCCCCCCCCCCTTTTTTTTTTTTTGACTTGCTGAAAAATGAAACGGAATGGAAGGCGACAGCTGAGAAAGGAGTGGGGAATGAAGACAAAAAACAACTCATGTCCGACAAAACTGTGAACGCACTTGAATAACATTTAATTTTTTTTTAGTATTTATTTACCCTAAACACCGCAGATAAACAATGTTTTGGCTCCATCGGGAAACACAACGCTATCTTCTGCGGGCGCTATAGAATCTTTATTCATATGTAGGCCCGGTTAATGAATAGCAGCAGGAGGACCAGGAGGAAGAGGAGGGGGAGTTAGAGTAGAAGGACAGCAGGAGGAAAAGGAGAAGAAAGAGTAGTACAGTAGTCCTCAACTACAGCTGCACCTGCTGCAGCGGGACCTTACCGGAATCCCTTTTTTTCCCTCTATGTAAACTCAATACATGTGCTTGGGTATAACGGGACAAGGGAAAGTCCGAACTTGGATACAGCGGGAGAAATCGGGCGAGCTGCAGCCTAGAGGGAGAATCAGAATGAAGCGCGACGCCTTTTATTTTTTTCACAGTGCCTTCCAACAAAAGGAAATGCTTCTCACTTGAATTAAAGGCCGAGATAATCAACGAAGTTGACAAGAAGGAAAGACTAAAGACAAATTTGCAGGGATTATGACATTTCATCTGGAACACTTTATGCATTTTTGAGAGACAAAGAATTTTTTTTTTAATTTTCGGTAATTCCCCTTTGCATTCCTATAGCGGGAACACACCTACAGCGGGATCTTTCTTCCGGAACCAAAAGTCCCGCTATAGTCATGCTCTACTGTAATTGTTTAGGTCTAGATCTAGAAATCTAGACCTGACCTACTGGCTCTGCACCTGTCTGTACTTTTTAGAAGCTCAACTCAATGACTCAATGAAAAGTGGTGTTTTTAGGTGATTGTAGGCTACTAGTAGACACTCCAATTCCGATCTAACTCTAGGTCTATATTGTATTCTTATTCTGTCTGGTCAGTATTGAAATATCAACAAATGTAACATGGTGGAAACAGGCAAAGAGGTAACATAGATAGATCCAGAAGAAACAGATCATCTGGCTCAATAATTTTAGAAAACTAAATTCATGGTTACATTTGTGAGTGCCAGTACCATGCTACAAAACTAAAAAAAAAATACGAAAATAATTTTATACATTTTTAAATGGTTTTCAACCATTTTCAAGTCCATTCATTGAAATGAGAATACAAATGTTCTCGGTACAAACTGGGCATAAAAATTAATGATGTTTCATCGCATTTCCTTCCATTTCAGAATCAAAGCATTTTGGATTTTACAACATAATGTGTTCCTTGTTTTAAAATTGTTTATTTTTCTTTTCATCCTCAGTGACTTTTACTGAGGGGAAACATGGTCTTCATGCCATCATGCCGTCTTTTAGGATGCTGTCGGCAAAACTCGCTCATAGGAGGAGGTGTCCTTGCAAGGCTGTTCTCAGGAATCAGCTGCCAAAATTTGTATGCTTCAAAACCACACAGTGCTCTTCCTAGGTTTTCTTCACATTCTCCTGAATATTCCAACGTTTCAACCTGTGATACATTTGCAGAGAAAACTGCTCATCTTCAAAATGAGCGTAACTCATCAAAGATTTCTTCAGCAAGTTGTTCCAGTTTAAGGTCACTGTCAGCTAAAGAAGATCTGCCATTCTTGTACCATCAAAATATAAAAAACAGATGCACACATAGTGCAGTACAGCAGATTCCATACAAACTGTCTCTGCAGTTGGGAAAATTCTCACAGAGAATACCTTCAGCTTTCTACCATCAAAGTTCAGTGAATCATGCCAGTGATAAGAGAGGCAATAATCCCAACCTTCGGCAGACCAGACTTGGTAGCTGGCATCACCCGTTGCTCACAGAGTCAGAGAAAGAGTTGGGAAATAGGAACAGAGACTTGACCAGCTTCTCTCCAACCAAAGTCATCTTGAAGGCTTCCCCCTCAACCATCCAGCCATATCTTAATCTCATTCGTTTTGACAGGCCAATAGGTTAGTATTCAGAAATTTAGCTTAGTATGCTTTTTAAAAACATTTGTAGTAAGATTTGAAAATGTATTACTTGAAATTTTGTTTGTTTGTTTCTTTTTCTACATTTTATGGCCATACTTCTATAAATGACATAAGATCAAATGATTAGGCATGAATAAAATATCTCAAAATTATTTAAGACTGGCAGTCAAGATGTCATTGAAAAAAAATGTCTGAAACTGTTTTAGTTTCACTCCTTTTCTTGGGTTGTTTTTTTTAAAGTTTAATATGCATTTAGATTTACACACAGATATAATTGTTCACTTCGGTGAAAGACAGAAAGATGCCCTAACTGGGTAAACTGAGCTTATTTCAAAAAACTAAATGAAAATATTCTCCCTTTGTGCAAAACTGAAACATAGCCACTCGCATGTAATTTATCCATGATTATTTGCAATGTACCATTTTGTTGTTCATTCCCAATTTCCTTCTCAAGGAACCTGGCTCTTGTACTGGCCCTGTACCTGGAGCATTGCTCTGGCAGCTCAGCCAGGATGCTGGCCTGATTTCCGTATTCTGGCTCTCTTTGGAGCAGGAGCATTCCTTATGAGGGGAGCCGGCTGCATCATCAACGATATGTGGGACAAGGACTTCGATGCCAGGGTAATCACCTTGCAAAGAAGATAGCTTTAGTTTGGTTTCATTTCCCCATTAAAAACTCATTGTAGAAGTATTTATTTAGGAGATGTCAAGTTTGATTTCCACTTGGGAGATTGTATCATGAAGAGTATGTTTTAGGAAAAAAATTGGGATATAATGCACTTAGAATCTGTGAGTTTAATAGTGCTCTACCATATGTCTCTTCTCTGGAAAACAGAATTTAAAGAAAAGTACTCTTATATTGTTTTAGCAATTAAGGTGTAACTTTTTACTACCCAATGGTTCAATAGTGGTAACGGTACTGTTCTTTGACAAGGGATATCGAGGTGAATTGTCATGAAATTGGATTCAGCTGATTGGTGAGTTTCATTAATCATCAACTTCTTCAACTTTGAAAAAGCGTTTGACAGTTTAGATCGAAACGTACTGTGGAAACTGATGCGCCATTATGGAATCCCAGAGAAAATAGTCAACTTAGTGAAATTCTCACACGAAGGAACAAACTGCAGAGTCTTTCACGAAGGCCAAATATCAGACCCCTTCAATATCCTCACAGGAGTAAGACAGGGATACCTTCTTTTACCTTTCCTTTTCATCCTAGCCATTGACTGGATCATGAAGGAAACCACCAAAGGAAGAAGAAATGGAATACGGTGAACACTATGGCAACAGCTAGACAACCTCGACTTTGCAGGCGACATAGCACTGATATCGCATAGCCAAGCACAGATGCAAGCAAAGACGGACCAACTTAACGAGCTCACAAAAGGAGTAGGTTTGAGGATTCAACCTGGAAAAACCAAAATAATGAAGATTGGAAAGGTATCTGTTTTGGAGGTCAACTTAGGTAATACACCAGTGGAGGAAGTTGAGGAATTCACATACCGAGGAAGTGTTTTAGACAAAAAGGGAGGAACTGAGGCAGACAGCAAAGCGAGAATTGGCAAAGCAAGAACGGTATTTATCCAACTTCTGAAGGTGTGGAGGGCAAGTAAACTGTCAGTCAAGACCAAGATCAGACTTTTCAAGTCTAATATGAAATTCGTCCTGATGTATGGATGTGAAACATGGACAACACAAAAAGCATCCTTAAATAGATCCAGACATTTGTGAAGGTTTTCAAGATCAAGTGGGAAGATAAGATCAGGAATGAGGGAATGTGGAAAAGAGCAGGGCAGGCGCCCTAGAGGAAGAGCTAGGAAAACGAAGATATAGATGGATTGGGCATACTTTATGGAAATCACCAGGTAGCATCATCAAACAGGCACTGCAGTGGAACCCCCAAGGAACCCAAAAACGGGGAAGGCCAAGGGAAACGTGGAGAAGATGTATGGAGAAAGACAAGGAAGGGACAGGACAAACACGGTCAGAACTGGCAAAGTTATCCCGGGACAGAATAAAGTGGAAATCCCTTGTGTGTGGCCTATACCCTGATGAGGGTGAGGGGCAGTGATGATGATAATGATGATTGGCGAGTTCTCTACTGTGCTCAATAATTTTACTGCGTTGACAGCACAGGATATACTTGAAAAATGTGTTTTATAAATTACTTTTAGGTTAAAAAGAAACATAAAGAAGCTAAAAACTTTTAAACCTCTCATAGGGAATTTGTCAAAGATTGTCTAAAATCACAGGCCATTGAAGTTCCTCAATATTTCTCATCAGGTTGAACGGACTAAAATGAGACCCCTGGCCAGTGGTGAGATTTCACAGTTTCAAGCTCTCGTCTTTCTGGGCAGCCAGCTCAGCTTGGCTTTGGCAGTTTTACTGCAGTTGAATCTGTACACGTAAGACATCTTTCAGTGTTATATTCAACTACTGTTTGAAAGAAAAAGACAAAAAAATAGTTGCAAAACTGACATACTTGTAGTTGATAAGGAAAATATAATTGACAACTTTCAAAGGCTGTCATTCATTTTACATCTTTTATGTCTGGTTGGTAAGTCCTTGCAATGTTTATAAAATGAAACTGTCAGTCAGTACGTTACAAAGTGCAATGTATCAAATTAAGTCAAGTGTTTCTCATCAGTTGTTACAATTTCCATATATACTTAAAAAAATGTATGATATATGTATTCAATGTCCGTATTGGAATAAAACACCATGTATACATTTCTTATTAAGAGTTGTGTGAAACACAACAGAAGTCATTGAGAGTAGAATGTGATGAATTCTTTCTGTTTGTGATGCTGTTCAGGGTGGTGCTGGGAGCCTCATCCATGGGCCTGGTTGTGATGTATCCTCTGGCCAAACGTTACACATACTGGCCACAGATTATGCTGGGTGAGTGGGCTTTCAAATGGATGAATCAGGTAGATTAAGAAAGTAACTTCACTTTATAGAGTACTTAATTTGAGTTTTTGAAATATGCAACAAAAAAAACTTTTTTATCTTTTTGAATTATATCATTAGGATAACAGTCATAAAATGTTTACAGTATAATTTATTGTCACCTCAGACACGCCAACCTGCTCGAGCATAGAATGGCCAGGTGTTCAATACATGTTAGAAAACAAAGACCTATTGGAGAGCTGAAGCCTATCCAGGTTTCAATAGTGTGAAGTGAAACACATATATATACTAGATCATTTTCTAGACAAGGTGCTGGTCTGTGAATATACTTCTAGAGAATACATAAGTGTCCAATTTGGACCTTCTTGAATAGCAGAAAAAATGCATTTGAAATGTGTTTTCCAAGAGTGCAACAGACATTCGCCGTAAGAATTCAAGCCCAGGAGCTGTAGATAAAGAAACTACTTTTGACAAAGAAATGCTTATGTTGCTTTTATTTCATTCTGGTTTCAATCACCTGCAACTTGGATACCGGCAGTCTAAATGGGCACGGAGAGTGTAGCAATTGTTGGAAATGTACAGAAAATCTTATTAAAATAATAGTTGAGAACTCTTATCTCGTGAAATTGAATTTTTATTTTGGCTTTAAACAGAAGTTTTTCAAGATAAATTGAGCATTTTTATCCTCGGGTATAAAATACAGAATGCGGCCCTATGTTCCACAAGGAGTCAAAAGGATTTTAAGTAAGTTAAGTCATAGAATACAGTCAGTATTTAAAAAAACAAAGTGAAAATTCAACTTTTGAATCGTCATAAACTCTTTCTAACATCTGATTTTATTTGGAAGGTTGATCCTACTGTAGGACTGATTCTGATGTACTGCATGAACATGCTGTGCGGAGGCTCCTGATTTCCCTGCTGCTTTCAGATTATGAATATTGTAATGTTAAGGCTGCCCACATTGCAGTATGCTACAAGAGACACGGGAGTGAAAAGGGTAGCTGATCGTTCGCTGCTGCAGACATTCATCCAACATTTGCCTCCCCTTTTCAGGTTTGACATTGAACTGGGGTGTATTGATGGCATGGTCAGAGCTTCATGGTGCAGTGGAGTTACCTGCCCTGACTCTCTACGGGGCCTGTACGCTGTACACAATGATCTATGATACTCTTTACTCCCATCAGGTACATGCAGTCAGCAAACTTAGTTCATGTCCAGAAAAATTACTTTCTTTCCTGGTGTAATGGTTTCTGGCATTGCCTAAGGGCAGGGATAATCATTTTCTTCAAGAATTCCAGGCGTTCATGAATGTCAAGAGTCTGTTTTGGGTTCAGAACGAAGGAAGAATTAGAAGCAGGGGAACCAAGAAGCTTAATGTAAAAAAGACATGGGCAAGTAGAAAAGACATGTGACAAAAATTTCACCCGAGAATTTATTTTCCAGCACGTTTCAAAATGTAAAAGCGTTGAAAGGAAAAATTCCTTCTTGTTACAGAAAACTACCAGTTTTTTTTTTTAATTTTTTTTGGTCAAGTCAGTGACAGTTGAGGTCCAGTCTGAAGTTAAGACCTGGGTTAACATGGCCTAAAGCAATAATCACCCTGTGTCCATTGTTTACAGCATCCAGAAATCCTTTTTACTGCCTTATTTTTGCAACTTGTCTTGTGCTTTATATAGTGTCCTCACAAACGTACTGTTTGCTGCTGTAGCAGCAGACATGCCAACTTTACAGGTTTGCTCTCAGAAATTACAGTTTACGGGCAATTACGGCGAGGATATATGCCTTTAAATCTCATTGGCACAGCGTTCTTTGTTTTCTGGCGTTATCCTTGTACGCAGTAAAATTACTCTTTTGGGTGCTCATTTTACTGTGAATTCAGCTCGTGATTACTCCAAGCCTCAAATGGGGTTGGCATGTCTGCAGCAGCTTCCTGATCTCCTCACTTGCTTACCTTTGTCTTGGACACAGCTGTAGAGTGTGCATCTATTTCATCTCACGGCTCTTTGGTGCATCTAGTTGCTTTGTGGGAGAAGTTAGAATTCTTCAATCAAATGCTTGGGCCCTCCTGTCTTCAGCATTTCTCAAACTTGCTATATTTTTGCCTTAATTCCATTATTGCCATTTCATGTTTATATATACGCCTTCATACAATTTGAGGCAAAGAGTTTTTACATGGGTAAATTTGAATTAGGATGAAAAAGAACAATGAGTGGTTTTAATAATTTGTCATCAATTTTAAACTATATTACATCTAGTGTTTTACTTGTGGTAGATTTAATAATTTTTCAGCAGTTTAAAACCATTAGTGTTTTACTTCCATTTTCTTAAGGTTAGGGGGCTGATACCTTGTTCAGTCGTTCATGCTTTTGATGTAAGACGGAAAAGTCCTTGAAGAATGTGATGAGAAATTTTGGATTAATTGTGTTTTTGATAAGTGATTGCTGCAAGGCAGAGCTTGTCTCTGGTGATTGTTTTAGTTCTCTACTGCATATTTTGAAACTTGTAGAAACTGATAAAAAAACCAACATATTTCTTGACCAATCTTTCGAGGTCATATTGGTTGGGAGGGAAAATCATTATGACTGTGTGGCATTCCTAATTTTGAAGATCTTAAGAGGACTGAACTTATCAAACAATGATTTGGATTTTTTTTTTTTTGGTGGCCTTTTGTGATTGTCGTTACAATCTATCCCCAACATATTTGTCTTCTGTGCTTTAATTAGAAGTTTTGCCATGCAGCATGCTCCTTGTTCGGGTTATAATTGACATCAGTCAAGTTATATTATATATTCTTTGTAGTGGTATATATCACATTTCTTGGGCTTAAACGTTTTTTTTTTTGACTCTTGCAACTATTACATATTGTTTTTGTTGTTGAATCTGTAGTGTCCATTTTTGCAGGAGCACTAAAGAAAAGTTAATTCATCTTTTTCCTGTAAATCCTTTACAAAAACCTGTCGGGACTGCTGCTGCGTATTTCTTCACATGGTCTATTTGTGAACTGTTTCAAAGTTACAAATAACCAAGCTTTGTTTATTTGCTTTCTTTAAATGTTGCGTCGTGTTTACTTTTCACCAAGTAGGCCCCTATTTTAACTCTTAAAAAATAGAATAGCTCAGATTTAGTTGTTTTTTTGTTTTTTTATCCATTACATAAGGGAAAAAAGGAATGAAAACATTAATTTGCTGGAGAAAAATGTTTATCCCTTCCTATTTCTTTCCCTCTCCTTGCATTTGGTTTGCGAACTGAAATTCCCCCCCCCCCCCCCAAAAAAAAACAAACAACTTATGAAGTCAGGACCAAAGACTTGAGGGTCAAGATGAGTGACTTTGTTTGCGTGACTGCATGTACTGTGTTTCGAGTGAACCTTGAAACATAATTAATTTGTTTTTTTTTAACATGTTGCTTCCTTTTCTGAGCTGAGGTTGGGTATAACAAATTTACCAATTTATCTATTTTGACGAAGAGGATATCAAGTTTGAAACTGCTATGAAAGGACAGGATTCTTCAAGTGTAACACTTTTCCTTAATACCAGATTTGTGGCATGGTCACATGTTTTTACATACATTTTTGGTTTACAAAAGTGTTTTAAAGATGACAAGTTAATAATCACCTGTCAACATTTATCTGTTTGAAAAGCTCAGTGAAAAAACACAACCATCCCCATTCTAAAGGGCGAAAAAAGTAGGCCCATACAAATTTGTAGTTATATTTTTTTTTTAAATACCGATGGAGAGTTCTAGTGACTTGACAAAATGTAAGCACATGTCCTTGGGCCTATTTTAATGACTTTCTAGTGGGCTTCCAACATTCTTCTAGGTGATTTTGTATTGAAAAAATGATAATAAGCGTCTTGTTTTAAAGGTGTTTTGGAACTGCGCTGGAGAACACTGATGTCCTTTTCCTTTATTGCAGGCTGATCCAAACTTGGTAAATTAACAAACTCACACACTAAAACTATAAATATAGAATATATCAGATTCCTGAAAGTGCACTGCTGTTATATTTTTTTTTATAGGATTTACATTCAACTTCGGTGCACTCATAGGGTGGTCAGCAGTGCGGGGCACCTGTGATTGGTCAGTTTGCCTCCCTCTGTATTTCTCTTGTATATTGTGGACTCTTGTGTACGACACAGTATATGCCCATCAGGTAAGGACCAAGAGCACAGCCGTGTGTGTGTGCTTTAGCTAGCAGTTCTCATACACAGCTTCCAACTTAAACGGAAGGCCTTTGACCTTTTCAATTTCATTTTCACAAATATTGTTCACTTATTGGGTGGAGGGTTTGACCTTTAACCCTCATACGGTCATCAATACTGTTATTTCTTGTTGTAGGCAAGGGGGGTTGAGGTAGTCCTTCAGCTTTTCATTCCGCTCCCGGTGTTGTGTGGCCTAATTTGCAATTCTTTTACTTTTGCTTAACTGTCACTTTGTATCTGAGTGTGAATGTGTGAGGCTTTTTAAAAAACTTTTAGTTCAGATGGTGAAACATGGAAAACCAACAGGAAGCTTTTTTTAGTGACTGCTGTTTCTTTTGGGGGAAAACTTGTTTATTTGAATGTAGTGTGGATGGATTCTAAGTTCTTCAGAATGTTAAGGTGCGTCCCATTTGGCCTAAGTCACTTTAGCTGATTTCGAGATAATCGAAGATTACAATCGAAGTGCTATGTCATTTTTTTTTACTTCTAAAAGGGTAGCACCTTGACGAGAAGTACTTTAGATATGGGAAAAAAGAGGTTAATTGTCAGTTGTATTGGTATCCACTGAGCAGAAACAGTTTACATAAATTTAATTATACTTTGATTGGAAAACAAAATTGAAATACGGGGCCCCCCTACATTTTAAAAAGTTGCTTTTTTTATTTGATAGGGTGGCAAGACTCCTTTACCACATTGAAAGGTAGAAAAGGCTCATCTGCCAGAAATTACTGCTACTAGGAAGATAATCTGATATAATATGTCCTTAGATTCAAAAGATGTTCTTTCAGGCTATAGGTTATGAAACCACCCAAGTAGATGGATCGATCACAATTAGGTTAGCTAGTTAATAGTGTGATATTTCTTAGCAGTAGCTTTCATTGTTATTGTTCTTTCTATTGTTTTGTTTCAATGCTTGCATTCTATATATTCCTTGCCTTCATATATTCTTTGTTGTGCAAACCAACTAATGTTACACCTTGCCACACCGTCATAATGGTTCATCTTGTGTCTGTGCTTCCATTCTTAGGTAGGGAAGCAAGAAAACTCAGCCTTCTGTTGTATCTTAATTACGTCTTATTCTCATTATATCAAATGTATTTGTCATTATTAGTTTATCTGTATTACACCTATAACTAAAAGCATTGTAAGATTTACATAATTACATGTATTTACAGTTCATACTAACAGAATTTTTGTCCCATTCCTTCTCCTGTCCCCATTAATTTGAAGGTTATTCATTTTTGTTTGGGGATTTGGTATAATGTATGTAATATATTATTAAATAACAAAAAAAAGTAACATAATTCAAATCTGCCGAATCAGAAAACAGACTGTTGTAACACAAAGTATCCAGTTCAACACAGAGATGAAAAGTGTTGCTCATACTATAGGCCTACAGTGGTCCATGAATGAACTTTTTGCATTCATTCACGCATTCGGTTATTTTTGTGTCAAACCAATCCTGACTACCCAGGCACCGTGTTTGTCCAATCACCTCACTTGACCCAGCAATTCCCCCGCCCTTTTTTTTTTCTTCCCTGTTTGTCGTGTTTGGTGTATGCACGACTCTTTCAGTAAAAGTGAAATGAAATAGTCACTGAGGATTGTACACCTGTTCTAATACATCATGTACAAATAAAATGGTCAATGAGGATTGTACACTTGTTCTAATACATCATGTACAAATGAAATGGTCATTGAGGATTGTACACCTGCTCTAATACATCATGTACAAATGAAATGGTCACTGAGGATTGTACACCTGTTCTAATACATCATGTACAAATGAAATGGTCATTGAGGATTGTACACCTGTTCTAGTACATCATGTACAAATGAAATGGTCACTGAGGATTGTACACCTGTTCTAGTACATCATGTACAAATGAAATGGTCACTGAGGATTGTACACCTGTTCTAATACATATGTACAAATTGTTTGTGTATGTTTGAGATGGAGTTAGGAAGGAAGGTGAAGATTTGGTGTAAATGGGCCTAAGCTTGAAATGAAAAATAAACATTAAACTTATGACCTATTTCCAGGACCTTAATACTTTAGTGACTGGCCTGACACTGACCCTGGATCTTCTTAGTGCAATGAGCTACATACATGGCTTTCCCGGTAGAGTGCTTATCACTTCCAAAATTTTAAAGTCAGCACTAAGAGGGATAAGTTAGAGAAAAGTTG
>JBDFRD010187620.1:0-23113 GCA_039654405.1 Bullina lineata | reverse complement strand
TTCCTTTCTATTCTACTTCGAGAAATTAAACAAGTTGCGTTTTTCCCCCCCCCCCTTTTATTCCTCAAAAAAAAAAAACAAACAAACAAAAAAAAACGTTAAGACACAGTCAAGCAAATGTAAATTTTTTAGAAAAAAAAAAAAAAAAGGAATCCAAATTAAGACTACCAATTACTTTTTGCCTCATTGTGAGAGATTGAAGAGTGTTTCCATAGAGACACTTTCGAACACGACTTTACTGAGCCGTGCGCGTCTGGTTTTTGTCTTCCTGGCATACAGGTGAAAAATCAGTCCTTAACTTTATGTTTTGAAGAGACTATATATGTTTATATATAAAATTATTACCTGATCAAAACAAGACAAATCACATGAAATTATATCAACTTTTCTGACGCCGCCGCTCGAACATGAAGGAACTGACGCTCAAAGAGTGAACTGACATTGGTCTTGCTGCCTCCTCCCAACCTCGCAATTTTGGTAACTGAAGTTCGTGAACTTTTATCCTAAACGCCATTACCGTCACACGTGTGAAGATGCATTGGCAAGGGAGTGTTCACTTGGTTTTCCCAGTCCCCAATTACTCTCTCCCCCTCCGCAAAAGCGGCCCTCTGTCCGCGCCTTTCAACCTCTCCTCTTTACATGCCATAAAGGTCATGAACCCATATTATATTGATGAGCTGTAAAACCCAAAGAAAGTTGTCTGACGACTCTCTAGTAACTACGTAGATAGATCCATCTAATACATCAGTGCGGGTTAAGGAGTACAAGCAAGGGACCTGTGAAGCTCTGTACGGCCCCTAACATATTAGAAGATAATTTTATATTATTTTGAACTGTTTCCAGATTATTCAGATAAATAACTTTGTAACATTCATTCGGATTCCAGTCATCGCTTACATCAACATCGCACCGTGAAAAGCCACAATTTCACAACAAGACACGCAGATATATGCCATTTTTT
Organism: Bullina lineata; assembly: GCA_039654405.1. Classification (NCBI taxonomy): domain Eukaryota; kingdom Metazoa; phylum Mollusca; class Gastropoda; family Bullinidae; genus Bullina; species Bullina lineata. The sequence continues at coordinate 22,152 of JBDFRD010187620.1, read as the reverse complement.
ACGAGTTCGCCGTAAGAAATTACGGTTTACGGGCAGTTACGGCGAGGACGCAAAATATTTGAAAAGCTCATTGCCGTTGCGTTCTTTGTTCTCTGGCGTTATCCTTGTACGCGGTAAAATTACTCTTTTGGGTCCTGATTTTACTGCGAGTTCAGCTCGTGATTACTCCAAGCCTCGGGTTGTGATGTTTGGACATGATGTGTGTCTTTCAATTTCAAGCAAATTATTTGATGTCTCTCTATCTGCCTCGTATTCGAAGGCCAAAGACGATTTGACGTGCGTTTTCTAGGATTGAGTCGGAAGTCGGGATCAGCCGTTTCGAGATACGGCTCTATATTCTTATTTTTCGACTCCGATATCAATTTTTTTTTTTCATGAATTGAAAGTACATGTCATGTATACTCATTTCTGTACAATTTCATTATAAAATTATGGTAAAATGCCTAATATGACCCGTCGGTGATATCAGATATCGCCGAAAATATCAAAAAGCAGAAACAATAAAAAAAAAAAAAGTAGAAATCAGTGGGCACTCATAGATCCTATTCTCATCACACGCATGTGATTTGATCGATTGAGCGCATAGGCCTACACTCTAATCATCATAGGATTCACACGGGCTTACAGATATTTTAGGATGAGGCGTATTAATTCCGCACTGAAGCACTTTTTAGTAGGATGACAAGACAGACAGACAGTCACACAGCTTCAAAGTATATTGAGAATTTCTTTACTTGTTTTTCTACCTTCTAAAAAATGTTTTGCACTCAGACACTTTCAGATTTTAAAATACCATTTCATTATCTTCATTCAAATTTTGCATATATTGGGAGAGAATGTTTCAAGTACCAGAAAGGCAACTCTTTGAAAGCAAAAACGCACTAAACTTAATGAAGAAACGGCGTGGCGGCTTGAAGCATATGAAAATGTTTTTTTGTTTGCTTTTTCAGGAGGAACATAGCTTAGCATTTGGTAGTGGAACATCACTTCATATTTGGCATCCAAACTGTAAAAACTCTGTAAATCTGACATAAAAACAAAACAAAATCTAGTAATCGCAAACAAAAATAATTGAATACAAAAGACAATGCATATTCATGTCGCCCATATTTTATTTGGTTACTGAATATAATGCATGCTTTATAACATACATAATCACATAATATACATGGAATGCAAACCACTGTGGCTAAAATCTGAAAAAGACTTCAATACTACAATATGAACATTTGAAATAAGTTCAGTACATGAACTTTTGAAAATTATTCACAGCACGTATAGCAGACTAGAAATAAATAATCATCATGACCCTCTTCAGACTAACGAGGTCAGATGCTGCTAACACTTTTTCAGAATGACTTTCCTCAGCTAATTGTGCATTCTATTTTTACACTATCCCTTTAGTAGTAGGGTTTTACAGTGGTGCACATGAGACGTCAGCTGAAACATTAATGGAACAAACAGTACCTTTTTGAAAATAGAAATTTTAATTGAAAAACAAAAATCAGACAAATAAAGAAACATCACGTTTACCACGTTTCCTTGCGCATATTTTTTTCAATTAATTTATCTTCATCACCTTCTTTTACGATCTTTACCAGCAGGTATATAATCAACAGTGGCTCTACAAACCTGAAATGAATCAGAAAATTAGGTTGCCAATGTTTTGACAAAAGTCTTACCTTTATGTGACTTCCAAACAATTTATTCAGATTTAGAGTTCAAGCCAAGTGAACAGAGTAGATCTGTGACTAGTGGAGAGTGTTGGAGTTGAAAAGAGGAAAAGACGATTTTAACTGGAATGCCTTGTAAAGAAAAATAAAATGAAAACTTTGAAGGAGATTAAGGCACAGTTCCTCTGCAATTAGAAATGAGCTCAGCACTTTACTGGTTCTGTTCAGATTACATGTACATTGTATTTCTTTTTTTTTTTTTATAACAACATGATGTGATAAACCAAATGAATATTTCAATGTAAATTGAACAGTGAAGAAGAAATTGTGATTAATTGAATTATTATGTATGCCACATCTTCAAAATATTGCACCATATGCTCTGATAACGAGAAAAAACATGTATATGACCAGTTATCTGGCTCGTTCACTCACCATTCACAATTAATCTCACTTTCTCCCAAAAAAAACAAACCAATTACACAAGCTCTATCTAAAACTATTAATGTGACAATCTGTTACACTTTATAAACACAAAAGTTCACAGCCTGACCTCAGCAGCCATTTGCTCAACGGAATAACGTTTCAATTGATTTCTTGCACCCTGTGCTCTTTCACTTTCACATCCTAATTGTTTTATGTATTTATTGTGTAGATATCTCCAATACAAAATATTGACATTTGAACAAATATCCAATGACTCTAAGAAACAATACAAATTATGGAAAAAAAATCCCCACCCACATGGTAAAAAAAATGTAAAATATACTGTGTTATTTGACGGGGAGTCAAATATGTTGTTGAAATAAATCAAATAAAGATTCCTAATAACAAAACTGTTAACATCTCCTCTATCCTCTTTCACAGATTAGGTCAATCACCTGAAAAAGAAAACGATGAGAATATGAACTGATCCCTTAAAACTTAATTCCTAATATTTGTCAAAACCAGGGCAAAAATTGTACATGGTGAAAAAAGGTGATGGCATTGACATGAATTAAATATGATTTCATAAACATAAAGATAAAGTCTTCCATTTATTACAAGTGATTTCATAAAATTAGTTTGACTGAAATTTAAAATTGAACTTGTTACTGTTACTTTTTTCTAAATGTCATAGACGCCAACAATCTGAAACAGACTTAATGCTATATGCTACATAATTAGGACCTCAATAAAAATCCAACTGAATCATACAAATGTGATAAAAAAAGATATTCTCCTTCATAACTGAAATACACATTTTTATGTCCACATGGAAATAGAAATACAAGAACATATTTAAAGTATGCAGACATGAACTAAAAAAAACCCAAAAGAATAGAAAAGAAAAACTCACACTGGGTTCCATCATTGAAGGGTCAACACAGCGGTGGACAGCACTGCAAACAATTTCATCCAGCAAGACTTGCACCAGACTGAAAAAATACAAAGTAAAAACAAACATTGAATAATATTTGCAACACTGCAAATTTGACTGAAATTATGAATATTTCCTACTTTATCCGTCCCCAACTCTACCTTTCGGTGTATGGGTTAGCTGCAAAGACCCCTTTCCAGGCCACCCTGTCCTGGCATTTCCTACTTCCTTCAGTGAAGGTTAGATTTCTTTCTTTCATGAACATTTCTAAGATCTTATATTAGAAGAAAGTCATGGAGTATACTGTGTCTCTTTTTGTGATCATGTTTTCCTCTCCTCAATCGGGTGCCATTTCAGTACCGGCTTTATCTCTTGGGAAATCAAACATCAGCAGGTTAGTATCCTGTCTAGCAAGTTGTGTAGTATCATCTGTTCTATTTCTAGCTATTATATCCGAGATAAGCCCCACATCTTTGGGACTTGCAGGCCTTGAACAACTTTTACAATACAAACATAAATATACAGCATGGAAAGAATGCGGCAATTAGAAGCAGTTCTTAAGGGTTGATAAACATATCCCCATATTACAGAGGAAAGAAATGACTCACTTTTCATCCGAAACAAATCTCCAAAGGTAAAGCTGCAGGTAGTGAGTATCTACTTGGATTTGTTGCAGTCCGTAGCGTCCAAACGTACGTAACCGTACACACTCGAGGAATGTCTAAGAAGAAAAAGTTCATCACAAGTCATGACAGATAGCTCAAACTACATGTAGTTTGGTTTGAGACATCAGTACAACAATAAATTCAAGCTCAAATAAAGACTATCACTCTGCAGGCAAACCACAAAACTTGTTCATCAGCTTCGCTTGAAAAGAAATGGTTACTGAACTCTAGAGATATAAATTTTTGTAAGAAGAGATTCTTCACTAATGACACATCCCCTTGATTCTTTTTCTCTCTCAAATCAATGATCAGATTATTAAAAAATTCTTCAGTAATTGACAGGAAGACATAAAAGCTTTTCAAATATGAATTTGACACTTGACGGGCAGTAACAATTTCCTAATTTATTTGATAAAATTATCAATTTGATGCTTTTCAGCCAATGAACTTTGTGTGGTCCAGAAAGTAATTTTTTTTCAATTATCTCAGTCCTTATTGTGTTGAAATGATTATATCTGTATAACAGCACACGACAAGTATCACAAGGTCCCTTTCTTACTGACATCTTAATACTTAACACAGTTCTTTCCTCTAGAAAAAAACCAAAGTAATAAATAAAAAGAAGTCACACATTTTTACAGACTGAAAATATAACGTGTATTAAACCTACCTTGAGACTAATTTTCACAATACCGGTGAGCACTGAGACTTTGGAGAAATCCACAGCACTAAATATCTCAATCTTCTCAGAGAACAACTTTTGTATATTACTCATGAGGCTGTTATCAACACTGCACATTGGAAAGAGAAAAGAACAACTAATGTATATATTTTATCCAGACAAAGACTACTGTAAGGTACACACACAGCAAAATACTTCTGCTGAAATGCTAACATAAAACCCAAACTTTTATAGTTTTAATAGAATGGTGGCATGTATCTTTAATGTCATGATAGCCTAAGTATGATTATTGACAAAGTAATTAAAATGAAAACAAAAAACAAAAACGACAATCCAAACAATATTATGTGACGATAAAAACAAAAAAATGGATAAAAATCAAAGTATATCCTTTAAAAAAGTCCTTATAATAGAGGTACTAGCATTATATGGATGACTTGGATTATCTCTAGAAAGCACTACACTGATCTATAATAAGAAGAAAAGAATTAAGGCCACAAATAAAAAAAGGCATTTTCATCAACATGAACATAAACCTAGTCAGGTCACTGCCCTTTCTTATTTCACAATAACCCTCCCCCCCAAAAAAACAAAAAAAAACAACCCAACAACAACAACAACAACAACAAACAAACAAACAAACAACATTATTGAAAGTAAAAGTTTAATTGTACCTTGGTGAGTAGCTCCACTGAGGCCTTTTATTTTGTTGTGAAGCACTGAGGGCATGTGTTCTTCGACTGGAGTCACTGCTCCTTTCTTTACGCACACCTTCTTCATAGAGTTGACCAACCTGATAGAGAAATAGATTAAAAAGAAAGATAAAAGCAACAAAACAATGAAAAATACTCCACGGTCAATCTGTCCTGCTACAAACAACATCACTCACAACAACCACGATAACAGTGCTGTGGGTATTGATTTATAGTACAAATGGATAGTAACAGATTAAAAACCCATCAACCAAAATAAAATGTTGCCACACACCTGCATATCAATTGCAGTCACATCTTCTACAACTCTCTTCATCACAGCCCTGACGTTTCTGGGTTCAATTGTATTCAGCCAGTCTCTTGTCTCCACACTCTTGCGTAGCATCTTTAATCAACCAATAACAGGCACATCAATGATAGTTTGTGAGAATAGAAATCATGCTATAAAAATTACAAGTAAAAGAGTACTGAAACAAAATATGAGAAAAATTGTTTAAAATCTGAACAAGTGCTATTCTGTTTGGTCTGGTTCAAAGCGAGAAAATTGAATATGCTCATAAACATTAAAAGCTAAATTTGTCAATGGTTTTCTATTATGACATATAATTCAAGGTATCATAAATGTTAAAAGCATTGTAAATTTAAAATAAACTCGAGATGGTATAACTTTTCATGCATTATTTTGTTTGTAAACCATTGCTCAAACCTACTTGGGATATTGTCAGTCCCTGGACACGGACATAGTGGTTGAGCAGTTTTTGTCCAGTGTCTTTAGCCATGGCCCACAGTTCTGTGGTGGAAGTTACAGCAGTTTTGTCTTCAACAAGAAACTGTTCCTCTGCCAGGGACAACTGTAAAATAAAATAGCAATCAGTTTCTCACATGACATGTATCAACTCATCTGGTTTCACACTTAAATCTAAAACCTTGTCTTTGAAAGTCGAAGCAGTCAAAAATATTTTACACCAAAAAAAATAATGCTGCTCAACCTTTCCAACTTGTCTTAATTTTTGACATTTTGTATAACCCCGAAAAGTTGTTTTGTACTTTCCAATGAACGAGTTTCAAGGGGAGAGTACAAAATATCTGAGCCTTATTTCAAAGACCACACTAGAGGCAGAATAGAATCAAATTACTCACCAAATAGGAGATGGTAGCATTTTCTAGATCAATGCAAAATCTGGAGAGAATCATCAGGAGGGCAGGTGGGCTAGAAGTCTTATCTCCTGGCACATCACAAAAATCCTGTAGTTTAACAGAAGGAAAAAAAAAAGTCAAATGAGCAAATGTTTATATTATAGACCTATTTAAAGTGGTTTCTATCAATATAAGAAAACGTAAGTGTAAGTTGTCATGTCAAACTTTCACAAACTCAATGAAACTTTGCGTTACTAATAATTACAAAATGCACGAAAATGACACAGCAAAAAATTGACAAAATCCATGCAACAATATTTGAAAGACAGGTTCTATAAAAAAGAGGAAAATATCTCACATTGCATGTGGCGCACACATGTTTCACAAAGGCAACCACTAAACCTTCCCTCACATCTTGGCTGCAAAATGGGCCCCTAAAGTACGGCTTCATGGCAAATGTAATGTCGGGAGCTATGAAAGCCTGAGGAAATAATTTCACACAAATGTTTAGTTAAATAAAGTGTTAGAGTAGTTCACAATAATATAACTAGAAATAAGAGCTTTAATCAGCTGATACTGAAAAGGTGGAACATCAATAAATGAATTTCATTGATGCAATGTGGAATAACAATATCTTTTCAATACAGTGTGATAAAACAATATGAGATCTCATTAATGCAATGAGCAACAGTAATATGTCTCAATCAATGCAATGGGGTTAAACAAGGATATCTCACCAACGCAAAATGCAACAGCTGTAAAAGACATAACATGAAAGCAATAGGACACAGCATTTGAAGGCTCACCTGTAAGTTTCCTAGCACAGACTTGATCTGTTCTACAACGGAACTTTGCATGTTACTCAGTAACTCAGCCAGCCTTGTACTATTGTCTTGTTTACCAACCAGTCGTGGAGCAGCCAAATTTTGACGGATATCTGTCAAGCAGTCTAAACAAAGAAAATACAAGATTTTACTAATTTTTTTTTCATGAAACATTTTTCCCACAGCACAAAATTATTAGAGGTAATGTCAAGAATAACTTTCGTTACAGGCATTTTTCATAAGCTAATGACTCACTTCTCTGCTTTTTTAAATCTTTCACTTCCTCAATTATTTCCAAATTTCAAGAAAAAATAGGCTATATTCGAAAATTATTCATAAAATATTAAGAATAGGAGAAAAGTATGCAGGACCATACATTTTTTTGTTGAGAATTCAATGGGCTATCTACTGATATAAATCTTAAAAGTTTAGCAAGAATGATAATCATGTAAGGTGGAGATCATTGTATTTTTTTGTTGTTTTTTTTTTAACCAAGTGCTGACAAAATAAAAATAAATCTGTTTTGCTTATTCTTATTTTATATAAATATTACATTATCAAACAAAATTTATTCAGTTCATCATGTAATGACAAAATAGAAGATTATTAAAAAGGTTGAGGTTACAAATACAAAACGCAACATGCATGACAAGCTAAGAAAAGTTACCTACAAAAAAAAAATCATAATAAAAATTAAAAAGAAAACACACTCAAAAACCACTGAATGTCAACAAAACTTGGGTGCAGCCATTTACAAAGATGGCAGCTGTAATACACTATCGATCACATGACTTTTAGGTTTTGATTTTTTGATAGAATGGTCCAAAACATCAATGGTCTAAAACTGCCCCTACATTCGCTGTTGGAAGTCAAAGAGTTAAATAAACTATTTTCATTGTCATACATCACATTATTTAATTATGATAGTTTACAAATTGGAAAACTGGTAACAGGCAGAGTAATACTAAGATATAGCAGTGAAAATAATAAACAGGCTAATATTATCATTCCAATGTTACCTGCAAAGTGTTGCTTTAGTGACTGCAGGTAGTGGGCCACTCTATCCTTTGCGCCACGTGAAACAATCTCAGTGCCAGCCCTGGGGGTCAAGTAAAGATTTAGTAAAGTAAGAAATGTGTATTTCTACAAAGGGTAAATTGATAGTAAATCTTTCAACTTAATAGCAGCAAAATCACATTAAACATTCATTTTGGCCAAGACAGTAACTGAAGATGAATTTTGGTGAAAGGATACATACCAATCAATAAGCAGTAAACAAAAATAAAAAAGTTCAGTTTATTTTTTTTTTAAATGTGCAAGACTGTTTTAAATACAGGCAAACAATTTTTTTCTGTGTTCTACCTTGAGAAATCTGTATCAGGAAGCAGTTTGTTCATTGCCTGCAAACGTCGATGGAACCTATCTAAAGCTCGAACAAGAATTGTATTATCACCTGTCTCCTTCTGTAAAGGAAGATTTAGAAAAATAAATGAATTAGTGAAGTACTTCTTGAGAAAAATGGATTAATATTCTGTAAAGGCAATTTTCCCCCAAAAAATTTCAGTGATCCAAGATCATGATACTGCTTTATGATAAAGCACTTCACCCGCTTAGTACATCTTTCCTGTTCTTAAAATGATCTGAAATGCTGTATAATCACGACTATAATGTATTATTGAACAAAGATATAATAAATACATCAATTTCACTTGATACAACATCAAAAGACGTTTACCTGTAATGGGATTTTTGTTTTGAGTTTTCCAAATACTATCAAAGTTATCAGCAGCATTTATCTTCCAGATCACAGTTGTACACATAGTACCTCTGTTTAAAATTCACGAGTATTCAAACATGTATCTAAACTTTTCTTTCAGTTGTGGCAAAGAAATTTGTGAATTTACAGAAGTGTCAAACCACACCCTTTTTTTTTTTTACTTCCTCCTCCATTCCTCCGAAAACAAACCTCTAGTTGAACCCTCTGGCGCACAAAGTTGAAATACTGTTCCATGAGGTCATTGACGAATAGCACCAACTTTCGTAATGCTATAGTGTCAAGAGTTTCACTGCAAGCAAAACAATATAATTACTAATTGCCCCTGCTTACAATATATCCAAATACACTAATGCTTAGAATTAACCACTTAATTCAGAGGAATACATATGATTTATTTAAAATCTCGACTTGAATTACAATAAACAGATAAACTAGACCAAGAAATTCATATCTTCATTGTCTTAAATTGAATCGATGCATCAGTAACGAAAGAGTTAAACATAGAACACCTGAATAAACTTACACTGTTTTTTAAAGAAAGAAATATAAGATAAAGAACAAGCAACATTTGGGATGAATGGCTGTCTCTGACTAATTATGTAATAAGAATAACTTACTCAGTTTGTGGTCTGTTCAGGAACATGTCATTATAGGATGCAATGACTAGGCAGATGTTGCTAAGAAATCTGTTGCAGCCAGAATCAACAAATTCAAGAACATCCTGGAACAATTAATTACATAAGAAAATCAAACAAGACAAGATGAACATACTTAAAATGAGTGGATAATAAAGATCATAAGTACAAACATGAGTAAGTGCAAGTAAGAGAAAAGATATGATCATTTGCAACACTGTAATCACCACTGCTTTAAATAATTTCTTAAATCAATTTTTTTAACATATCTTAAGAGAAAACCAATAACACTCACAGATATTAAAAATTAATACAGAATAAAATGTATTTTGATGAGTGATTTTGATGAAAATGTTATATGGTATACATCTTAAATTATATTTTGACTGTGATTTACTTTGGATGAACTATACAACAATATCTTGAAAAAAAAAAAACCTACTGAAAAATATCCTTTAGATGGCATGACCTTTCATTTTATTCAGAATTAGGAACACAATCAGTCTGATGCAACTGATTTATTTCATTTTTCAACATAATATATATATATATATCCATAAATAATTTCCCCAGGAAGCTGATACTAGTGATACACTACTTCATTGTCAAAACTGGATACAATGTGCCAGTATGCAAAGACATAAAGAACTATGCCTCTTAAATAATGATTGAACATGTCAGCACTTAAGCATTTTGCATTATCAAACCAAATCTAACCTAAAAAAAAGGCTCATTTGATTATTCCACAACAATACAATAATATATTTATCAGTTTTCTAAGTAAATTTTAGCTGAAGGATCCAGAATACTAAAGTGTGAAATTCTGAGATGGGATTGCACAGGTAATCACATCTAAATTTCAAACAGAATTATAGGCATGAACAAATAGGACCCCTCTGAAATGCATTATGCAATAAATGCCTTTTCACTTGTAGCAACTGGTGGCAAATTACTAAACTAATTTATGAAGCTTCTATTGCAGTCTGGATGGTGACTCAGTATTTTCATTCTGATTTAGCAACGTTTTTTTTTTTTTTAATTTATGATATATGGAAATCATACACTTATATGATATCTACAACAGTCTGTCTTCAATGCCACGACTCACCATGCCAGCACTTATATAAGCTTGTGCAGGACTCTCTTCTTGTCCTGGTTTCAGCTCCCCTGAGTACAACTTGATTTGTTTGTCCAGTTCTCTAAGATCTTCATCTAGCTTGTGTCTGGCACTGTAGAATAAAGCAAAGCTCAGGTAATTTTCAGACGTTTTTTTTTTTCTCTCTATTCTGTTGTTGGAGTTAAGGTGCTTTCACATATAAAGCTTGCCAAGAAGTTCTGACTAGGAAAGACTAAAATATTGTTGGCTATAGACTTAACATCAAATGAGCATCGCACACATATTCATATGAATTGAAAAAAGGCAGGAACACACACACCTAAATTAATCTTGTACCTTAGTTATACTGAAAAGTCATTCTTATTCACTGACAATGTTAACGCAAGTTCTAGGACGCCCCCTTGCACATGAACAGTGAATTTTTGAGAGGTGTTGCTAAATAAATAATAATCATCAGGCAACAAATTCAAATTTTATAATGCTTCTTGATTCAGAGTAATTTGCTAACTTGTAGCCCATCTATTTTCCTCACACTAGCTTAACAATCACAACCCCCCCTCCCCAAAAAAATAAAATAAAATAAAGGACAACAACAACAACAACAACAAAATCCTACCAAAAACAAAGTATGTAAAAATGTGCATTAAAATGATTAAATAATGAGCAATGAAACTTACTCATTACATTTCAAACCCCCCAAAAAAACAAACAAAAACACAATCATGGTACATAGGCGGTCTGATGGAGGAACTCACTGAGATAAAAATTCTTCACATAAGGATTCTGCAGGTTCCCCTAAGTGCAAGAGCAGGTCCACACATTCAGTCAATTGTTTTGCCGTGGACTGGAAATAAAATATGACATGTTTGAAGTATCGAAAAAAGAATAAATAAATCAGATGAACAGGCTAAGGCCATTTTATAAATTTGTTCGCCAATTTGTTTTTAATTTGTCTTTGTCAGGAAAAACATTATTTCGACACTTTACACTCTTATATTTATAAATATATGGAATCTTGATTATGTGCCTTTTTATTCCCTAATACTAGACTAAATACTTCATAACTCTCATCAATTGAAAAGCTACACTTTTCTGTGAAAACGAAATAATGAGTTCATATGTACATATGACTCTTTTGAAAGTTTGACAGGCAAATACAAAATGTATTTAGATATTAATAAATGGGGAACAAAGAAAAAGAAACGAAAAAGAAGGAAAAAGAAATCTGAATGTACTTCCATCACATAGCTCTGAAAAGCATTAAAAACAGTAGACTGTTAAATTACCTCCTTTTGCCGAAATCGCTCCATCAGCTTGGATCTCAGCTGCTTGATAATTGCCTCACAATCTGTGTGAATTCCTTGGAAGCTTGGCATATGCTCGCATCTGTGTAAAACTCGTTGAGCCTTGGTGTAATACCTTAAAGTTATTGAAAGATAAAGAAAAAGTATTTGAAAGAATGTTATGGAAAGACAACTGGTGTAGGAATGAATATTACTTGGTCATATTTTTTATCACTTAAGAGCTGGGGCTCCACGAAAGTATCATTAACAGCTACAAATGTTGACAGAAATGTGATGACAGAGGAAAAAGAAAAGGAAAAAGAACTGCATTTATCAAGGAGCTGAAAAAATTTTTAAAAATACATAACATGACAGGACAAACAAGAGAAACTGCTGTGTAGTAGTAACAGAAAATTTGGTTGGGAAGAGTAAATGTATTATATATACAATGTGGGGAAAGGCAAGTAATTAGTGAGCTTGGGTAATACATATAACGTATTTAAGAAAGCCCCTAAAAGTTTCCAGATAAAGTGGATAAAAGGCTACCGTCTTTATAGAAAAATATAAAATACAAACCTGACAGCTTGGACATATGCCTCCATCTCTATGCACTTGTTGAGCCGAGCAGGCAGCTCAAACAGGAACTGCAATTTCTTGAGTAGGGAGTGTACGCCCACTAGTTTGGTAATCTGCTGACGCCGGTCCTGAAGAGTGCTGCTAATATTCCCAGAAAATTCTGTGATAGATGACATGTTGCTTGCTAGGTGATCCATCTCATCCTCCATTTTACGGAAGTCATTCTTCATCTGATGAAGCACATGGGTTTATTCAATGATCTCTATACAACGTTTCAAAATGTATCACACGAAAAAATATTGAAAAACATGTAAATGTTAGACAACAGATGCTAACACTAGATGTATATAATAACACAATACACATCACAAGCGTTACCTTCCTTATGGTATCTGTGGCACTGATAAACTTGTTATAGTTTTCATACACCAATGTTTGCATGTCGCTGTCTAGGCCTCTGATGTCTCTCACCATCTTTTGCTCTTCATCCATGAGTTCAGTCAGAGTCCGCTCCTAGCAAACAAAACATGATGCGTGAGCAAAAAAAACCAACAAGTCACAAATTTATTGTTTTTGGTGTACCGGTACTATATGATCTACAGGATTTGGGTATTCCCACTTTGGTCTTCTAATACAATGTCAAAAAAAAAGTTATCACACATCTATCTTCAGTAGTTGAAAGATGCATACTATTTAGTCCTCAAATGCAATACTGGTTTAAACAGAAGACAGTTCACTAACTTTATTACTAATATTTCAATATGTTGAGAATTTTGTTAGCTTGTGTGCTGACCTGAGGTAAATTTTTCTTTTAACTTTCTCCTTACTGGCCTGGCCCATTTGGGAAATTTACTGTCAGTGAGAGGTAGCATGTTGATATTGTTTCAAAAAATGAGCAAAATTGGGCATTAGACCAATGCATTCAAAATGTCCATAAAATTGAATGATCTCTTAATTTATAACACTTTCAAAGCAAGTCAAGAGGTGTACGGCAGTCATGTTGAGTGATGTTTTGTGGTGAATACTTAAAAATAAACGATAATCGACCAACTGAAAGTAACAAATAAAGAAAAGAAAAGATATGTAGGCCTACAGCAAAGATCAAATATAATTTTTCTTTCTTTCTGAAGAGCCGCAGAATATGAATGCAAGATCATACCATAGCATAGATGCTAATGACTAATACAGGGTCTAAGCTTTTTAAAAACATCCGCTTTATTTTTAATGACCAAATTATTTTGATATGCTGCATCTGTGATAAAGTAATGAAAATAAGTTTTCAGCTTTTCCTCTTTCCTGATTTTTTTATCAGACAGTTTAAAAAATATCACAATTAAAACTTTAAAATCATAGAAAAGTAAAATGACACCTGAATTAATCTTGACAAGTATGTCTGAGGTTGGAAACTTGCTCCATCAAGATTGCATGGGTCAGATGACTGTTGAGGATTTGTGCTCTGCTCAGGTACTGACATTCCATTTTCCATCCCATAGTACAGTTTGAGATCTCTGTGTCGTCTTCGTGAATCTGCATCTTCTAAAGAAAGAAATGATTTGTACATAGTCAAAGAACAAACATCAATATCATTTAAATGATGATGAATAGAACTGCATAAAAATATTTTGAGCCTCCTTAAAAATTAAACATGTATAATTTTCAACCATCACCGTCTACAACAAGGTAAATCATCTCAGCAAATGACAGGGGAAACACTAACGAAGCGAATAAACTGAATAATTTTGCATTAAATGTTACAACTCAAGTTCAATGATTTACTATCAAATGAATGCTGTGAGTGAATTTTCTTGACTCATCCTTGATAACTAATTCAACTGACGGCAGCATAAATTTAAATAATAAAATTAAAGCGAGCTCAATTCTTCACACAAAACTATTGGTGTCAATGATATAATGTTTTGATTTTGATGAAAAAAAAATCAATGTTACTTTCAGTAATTGAGTGTAGCTTAAGGTTTCTTGCACATTCGTGGATGTACAGCGAAAGAATAATTATAATAAAATAAAATTTAAAAAAAGCAAAACAAGTCACGCCCATTAATATTTCAAGTTACTGCACGATTGAACTAACTTGATAAAAAGACTTTCTTATGAGCTGCTATTTTTGGTAAAACTTTCTGTTCATTAATTATGACATTTCAGTACCCATCATTATGTTTTTCAACTTCCCAAGCAGTAACCCCCCCCCGAAGTCTGAAGTTCTCCCTATGGAATGTTGAACTACATTTTATGAGCTTCCAGGGTTAACCATGCAGATGAAAACTAGGTCACATTACAGCTCACAACTTCCGATTCACCCCTCATTCTAGGCCTAAATTATAATTTGCAAAGTTTCTGATCTGGTAAGGACTAGATTCTAGATCCAGAGCTATGTTCTTCAAAATGTTCCAGCAATATTTGCCTAATTTGCTTTATTTGTGATAGTTTCTCCACGCACATGAAAATAAGAACAATGACATCATATGTATGGTCTGTCCTCTTGTATGGCTGCGAATGTTAGAACATCTCCAGTAAGACAAAAATTTTAAAGGAACTGGGGGCTACGGAAATGTTCGTAAGAAGATTAATGAGAATATCCTGGTCAGGAAAAAAGACCAACAAAGAAGTTTTACAACTTAAGGTGTGCAACGGACACTGATGAAAACAATGAAAGAAAAAGACAACTTAAATTTTTTGGCCATGTCAGCAGAACAGAAGGACTATAAAAACTTATAGATCTACTCTGTAGAAAAATTTAAGGAAAAAGAAGCAGAGGAAGACAATGAACATCATACATTGACAGTCTGAATACTTTCTCAACAAGTAAGCGAATGTCCAACATCAAGTTCATCCGGCTGACTGATAACAGAGTGGACTGGAAGACCATGATCGTGGATGCCTGCACCAGGCCTGACACTTGAAGAAGAGGTGATAGTTTCCAACACATTTCATGAATTTAGCTGCATTTTCTGAGGTCCAGGCTGAAGTGACACATACAATACTTCTACTTCTATCCAATATAATATATGGAATTAGAATTTCTATTCAGTCTATTGAAGTTGAAGTAGGGGCCTATTGTCAAATATTATATTATTGACATTGTGACTTGTGTCGTGACCGACTTGGGTTGTCAATACTGACTATTGTTCTTTGATGTTTTCCTACTCAACTCGTAGTAATCTAGATCTATAGATTTAATGTTCAGTGTATTGTTTATTCATGTCATGCACCTCATTATTACGTGCTTGTTATGAACTTCAGTATGACTGTCATATTTAGATCTCAACATACCAGAAATTTGAGACGTGTTTTCGCCCTTCTCGGCCATCTTGTAAATATGCCAGGAAGAATTGCTGTCGGAATAAGCCCAGCCCGAGCAAAATAGACAAATTATAGCGTAGCTAAAGCGCAAACTACAATGTATTAATATAGATCTTAGATCTAGATCTAGATCTTAGGCCTAGGTTAAAATAAATATTTTTGAAATATAGATCTATATGTTTCCATGACAGCTAGCATGCAAATTGCACAACAAGCACATTATAAGTTTCAATTTTAAAAAGATGCGAATTCAACGCAAATAAAATGGCTTGGCTCTTAGAAAATAATCCACAAGGCGTTGTCGCTCGATAGGCTGAGGCCTCGGCCTATTTCGATGGAAGTGTATTCGTCCTCGGCCTGCCGAGAGCGAATACCGGCGTTTTAAGCCTCGGCCTATGCCAAAAGCGGCGGACTGGAAAACCGACGTAAAATAACCTACTTCAGTCAGTCAAAGCGGCGGGTCCGTCGGCGATATCAGACCTGCTACCTTCCAGGACTGGAAAACTGACGTTAAATAACGTACCTTCAAGCTCAAACCGGCGGCTGATTGTGTCCCTATCATGGTCCGTATGCATGTTGGCCAGGACATTGTTTGACGCATAATACTCTATCACTTTAGTTAGTTAAATATGTAAATGAACCGGAGCATATTGTATGCATACGGAATGTTGTTAACTGTAGTGAAGATGGTGATAGTAGTTGCTGTGTTGGAGATGATGGTGATTGTAGTTGCCGTCATGAAGACGATAGTGATAGAACTCGTCGTAAAGATGCTGGTGGAAGTGGCTACTGTGGTGAAGATGATTGTGGTAGTGGTTGCTGTGAAGATGATGGTGTCAGTGGTTGCTGTGGTGAAGACGATGGTGTCAGTGGTTGCTGTGAAGATGATGGTGTCAGTGGTTGCTGTGGTGAAGACGATGGTGTCAGTGGTTGCTGTAGTGAAGACGATGGTGTCAGTGGTTGCTGCAGTGAAGACGATGGGTCTAAAATAAATTAGGTCAATGTTATCTTAGATCCACATTACTGTCGTCACGGATTTTTACTGGCGACAATTCATGGGGCTACCGGGTACAACAGATGATGAAAACCAAACCCAGGTTCAGGTAAAGATGACAATATATCATAGGTATTCATTGATGTTGGCCTAAATAGAATTCAGTTGTGTGCAAAATGATTTGGGACATAAAACTATGATACTGATGATATACAGTACAAAATGGAAAATGAAATAAACTGCTTGTATTCTACCCAAATGATCACCGAGCGATTTTACAGTGCTTTGCATTCAGACATTATAGTAAGCTCCAAAGAAAGAAAAACAATAGTTCGAGGGGGCCATTGGATTCCTTTCAGAAAAAGATGCCTGTCGTCAATCGGCCGTAGATCTATTTGCATAGCCTTAGACTTTGACACTACAGGTCGAGGCCTAGATCTAGCATTCGCTCTGGACAGGCCGAGGCCCGGAATGCATTCGCTCTGGACAGGTCGAGGATCTATGCGTCAGTATTTGCTCTCGTTGTCGAGGACGTATACGCCGGTATTCGTTCTCGACAGGCCGAGGACGAATACACTTCCTTCGACGAATACATTCAGAAAACCGGAAATTTATTCGTTGAAGAGCTGCTAGCCAAGAGGTAGGCCCTCACTGTCAAGTTATTCGTCTGTTGCAGGCTTATTGACTTTGAGTAAAAATAAAAGTGGCAGTAAGCCTAATAATTTTGCTATCTATCAGCTAGCTAGATATAGATATTTATAAGTAATAACAGAAACACTGAAATTAAAAGGATAGGGGTTGGTTCTAAATCAAGTTGCGGTCTTCACAGACATTATCCATCTTCTCATCTGAGTGACTCATTGCCCCTCTACTCTTCCTTCCAATCTTCTGCATTTTGCACCTTTTCATCATAGTTTCTCATTCAGGCTCCCCCTCTTCCTCTCCTCCCCCTCTCTCTCTCACTTACACACACGCACATGAAGCACTTTCCAACAGGGCTCTATTTTTAAAAAAAGAAACAATTTTCATTGCTCTAATATAATTTATTGTTATTATAATATAATTTGCATGAAGTGGCTACTCTGTAGATCTAGATCTAGATCTATATTTTTAACTTTTGTAAGTCAAATTGCTCATATTCTTAAATGTTACGAATGTCATGTAATAATCCTTGCATTTTTTTCAGTAGAATTTCTGAAAAAAAGTAGATTCTAGATAGATTATAAACCTTTGTTATGTGGGGATAAAATTGCCCATTAATTAATTATTTAGGGACCCAACATATGAAAAGTCAATCTTTGTAGTGTTCGTCACCTGTGTGTTCGAACATGGACTCATATTTTTTGTCATTTTCTAGAAGGATGCAAATCAGGCTCAGCTCTTTCTGAGCTTGGCATTATAAATTTGCTTTTAACAATTTAAGCAAATGTGAAATTGAAGTCTTTTATTTCACAACAAGTAGAATTCATGTTTAAAATTTGTTTGAGAATTAAAGAGTGATTTATGGACAAATATATAAAAATAGATGAGGTGACATGATGATAACAAAAATGAAAGTGAAAGTGAAGGGTTGTTTGAAAGAGCTTTGTTCATAAAAACTATATGATGCACATATATTCCTGTTCAGTTTGGTGGAAAATGGCAGCAAATGCACCCATTAAGGTGGGAACAAGAGTTGAAGTGGTTGGAAAGGAAGTGGTTGGAACTGTAGCCTACATTGGCACAACCGTATTCAGTTCAGGTATTGTTTTCAGAAGTCTTTATTTCAACCTCTTTATACTTCTCTCCATTTTCTTTCTGTCTGTCCACTTGTCTTTTTGCATGCACTCTGATTATTGAAATTATGTTTTGTGTGAATAATGTCCATCATAGTAAACTCACATAATTTATAGACAAGTACATGAATTTGATAACCATGGTTGTTTTAAAAATTGTAGTTGTTATGTTATGTTTTATTTTATCCCTTTCTTTTTTTTTTTATTAATATAATAGATCTACATGTTTTTATTATTAAAATATGTGTGTTAATTTATATATATATTAATCATCTAGTCATTCATAATGTTTTATTTTATTCTTTTATTTAATTATTATTATATTATTATATCTTTTGCATTCTCTTAAATTAGGAAAATGGATCGGAGTTGTTCTGGATGATGCAAAGGGGAAAAACAATGGCACTGTCCAAGGAAAAACTTACTTCACTTGTCCAGATGATCATGGCATATTTGTTCGTCAATCTCAAGTAAGATTTTGATTAATTATAGTATTAAAAAAATTTTTTTATTACATCAAGTGACTTCTGAATAAAAGAGGAAGGCTCATTTGGAACATTTTTACTTTGATTTTAAAGGAAAAGGGAATTAGTCAACTTCAAGTCAAAACAGGCATTTGCTATCAAAGTTACAAAGAAGTTCAAAATTGTTCAGGGAAAAAGAAGCATTTTGACTATTTCTCTATTATGACTGCTTTCTGATCGTTTTCATTTATTAAAACAAATGGTTACTGAGCACAGAAATGTTGTCTTCTTGATTGATTTTGATTACAAATGGTGTGAATAAATATTAATATTATTTTACATTTCATTATTTATTATCATTTGACAATAAATTGAAAGTGTAAAACGTTATCACTTGATATAATTCTAATAATATAATGATTTATAATGACAATAGTTTTCGTGACCTATCAGTTGGATCGCCAGCCTCGCATCCATAAAGATGTCAGTTTGGTTCCTGACTATGCCAGGCTTTGTGTGATACTTATTATGCAATTTTTCCTCTTCTTATTCATGTAGGGCAGATTAGTGGTCTAGTATCAGACTCTGTTTCAATTTCCGCAAGTGAAACAGGGATAAGCTCTGTCCCTATTTCTTACCCTATTACGGTAAGATACCCTCCACATGTTCATACAATAAATGTATTTGTTTTTGTTGAAAAGATCACACCCTTGGCGGACCAAGGGGGTAAAGGGAACACACCTCCCACTGCGGCTGCACCCACTTCACGACCTAGTGGATTACGTCCACCTAGTTCCACCAATAGACCTATTAGCACACCAGCTGCGGGCCAAAGGAAATCTGGCCTGAAAGCACCGGGATCTATGACTCGCAGTAAGGTTCCTTGTATTTGTAATTGAGATTACACTAGATATAGAGCTTGAGACTGAGTTAATTAATTTTGTAATGTTAGACTTTTTATTCCTTCATATCTTTTTTTAGACTCATGCTGTATAATGACTCTTTTTCTTTTTCATGTGCTGTATAATGACTCTTTTTCTTTTTCATGGCACTAATTTTTTAAAAACGTTTTTATATTTAAAAACATTCAAAGCTTATTTATGGTCATAGGTGAAAAGAGGGTGGTAATCTTTCAATTCTTTTTCATTTGTTTTTATTATCACTTACTGCAAGGGTAATGGAGACAACTACACAATTGAACTTGCTGTTTTGTCACCAGTTACCCTTGCAGTTTATTCCTTGATCTCTTGTGAATAAAGTTTACAGTAGTTTGCTTGGTCAGAGTTCATGCTGTTTTCTAAAGGTACTGAAAGTCTTGGTGAACCTGCTACTCCGGCACCTGGCCCAAAGGCTCAACCCCCTGCTGATCCATCAGCTACGCCAGCATCAAGGTTGAGCCGTCTTCCTCGTGCCAGCAAGGAGTCTACCCCAGTTGATGACAGCAGTACCTCTGCTTCTGAAGGGGAAGCTCCAGTGACTTTAGAACCTCCACCTCCGGCTCAAGGGAAAACTCAGGTACCCAAGCATGAAGTCATTTATAGTTTTATCTGGCTTGCCTCATTTTCTTTTTTCCTTGCTTGTGACATGTAATAAAAAGAGCAGTGATGAAGTTTGCACTTTTTCTATGGGGATAATATACTGCTCTTAACTTACTAAATGCTGAAATATCTTACATCTTTGCTGGAAGATTGGAATGTTATGGAATTCAATGCATTCTTATATTTAAAAGTCTTTCTTTCTTTCAATCATTCTTTTTTTTTTTTCTTCTCCTCAAAAGTTGCCATAGTTTCTCTTATCATTATATAGGGTTTTAAAATAGCGTGTGTAATAATAACATGCATTACTCTTCTCTTTTAGATGAACTTAAGCCAGATGAGTACGATGTCATCTTCCTCTGCTTCTATTGATGAGCGCATGACTAATGTTCAGCAACAGCAGGAAATAGAGGGACTTCGCACGGAAGTGAAAGATCTTGGTGAAAAGCTAGAGACTTTGAAGATTAAGCGTGGGGAAGACAAAGTGAAATTGAAAGAGTTCGAGAAAACCAAGATCCAACTGCAACAAGTATGTGTCACGGAAGTAACTTGGTTATGTACGGCTCAAGGCATTTTTTGGCTGGATCATTTATAACATTTACAATGATAATTAAATTTGTAGGAATAAAATACCCTCAATGTAAAGTTAAATGCACAAAATCTTTATTACAATATTACACCTTTTATTATTGATTAAAACATACTCCATATCGCCAGTTTAAGAAAAATAATGCTGAAGTTCAGTTTCCCTGTAAGGAAGGAATTGAAAGGTTATTTTTAAATGTTTTCTTTTTTTTCCAGCTTCAAGAGTACAAGTCCAAAATGCAGGAAACTCATGTGGATCTGCAGAAACAGCTTCAGACTTCTAAAAAGGTTTGCATTCATTGTAATTAATGTAAACATAAATCCAAAGAGTATGTGTTTTGTGAATTAAAAAAAAATATTTTTGTTCATAGATTTTGATTGTGATAGTCCTTTTTTAAAATGAAAAATGGCCTTGGGATATCTCTGCTTGTTAACATACAACATTCCTAACAATAAAGATGACAACACCATAATTGCTTCAAATAAAATTGACTGTTACAACTTGGCAATGCCATCAATCCTGTCATTTTGTGAAATGTCATGTTGAGGAAAATCAGGTTTTGCATGTAGTATTTGCCTTGGGCAAACAGTGTGAAATTAAGCGCTAATAAGGAATGTTTTATTACAGTATTGACTATTAATACTTTGCAAACAGGAATTATCAGAGCTTCAGCAGGAGTATGAACAATACAAGGAGGAAATGTCTGATATCACTGAGACTGTAGAAATGGCAACGCTGGACAAGGAAATGGCAGAGGAAAAGGTAAGGCAGTTTGATCCACACTGTTTTTCTACTTACTTTGTTCAGTTATAAGTGTGAAAACTTTAACACTTACACAGCCGAATTCGACTAGAGTCGAAAAATGTAAAAGTTGCCGCACTGCCGCGTTCGACTGGAGTCGAATGTCCAGTTCACTTGATGTTATCGCGAATAGCGCTCGTCCGTTTGAGTTTATGCATTTTTGCAGTTGTTTCCCTTGATCTAAAATGGCTGCCCCCATTCTGTGAATTTTTTCAACGGTCTCGACGCATTCTAAAT
>JBDFRD010187509.1:0-11900 GCA_039654405.1 Bullina lineata | reverse complement strand
AGAAGAAGAAGAAGAAGAAGAAGAAGAAGAAGAAGAAGAAGAAGAAGAAGAAGAAGAAGAAGAAGAAGAAGAAGATTGGCAGTCACCGGCAGGAAAGAGATCAGGCGTTTATTTAGTTCTCGCAGAGAGTGAGAAGTAGGATGGGATGTCCTTGAGCTGTCTTGGAGTAAGCTGAGGTTGACAGTATTTGAAGTTGAAGTCCATTTCTCATTAGTCTCCGTTCAATGAGGCCCACACATTCATTTCCTCCACGTTAATTCCTTCAGGCTTCAGAACAAACTGGCAGCGTCCTCGTGGATGAAGACGTTTATATACAAGAACACAGACGGACAATTATACGATGAAAGAAACTGAAATTCAGAAGAAAACAGAGATTGTACACGCATCGATGAGTGGAGAAATGTGTTGAACAAGAGAGGGCGTGACAGTCTACTCACAACACAAATCATTCAAAGTGTTCATTAATTATGCTGAAATCAAACCAATTGAAATGTAAACCAAGCAAGATCAAACATATTTTACGATGCATTAGCTAAAATCATAAACATACGCAAACATGCGTGCGTTGAATTACAAACATGCACGCAAGTTACGAAGACTCGAGGCTGGGCATAATTTCTTTCTACCGTTGCGGTCGAAAATGCAAATAAAACGTCAGCTTAATTTGCACTCAATATGTGTTGACGTTTTTCCTGTAAAGATTTTTCAAATACGTCGTATTGACATGGCACGTAAGTCATTTGAAGGCAAATGTAAAGAAGTCGTTGATTAGTCTTGTGTTTAAATTATTGACGTAACAGAGGAAATCCAGCAGACGGAATCCATGTTTCCTGATTCCTGTTCATTGTTCGAGACGGAATCAACTGATGTATATCTTTAACAGTGAACGTTTTAAGTGTTGCTCAGATACCGAGAAGTACACAGTTTTCTAGTACGTTGATGGAAATGCTTATAACAAAAGCTTTTGTAAAGTAATTTTCCTCGTATCGGATTGGGTTAATGATGATGATGATGATGATGATCGCAGTGAGTGACCAATAACGAAGATTCTCATACACTCAGAGAAGTCGCTTGCACTTCCTCTAAAATTGTGCACATCAAGCAGCCAAAGACATGAAATAATAAAATCTTTCTGAACCAAAATAAAAGGTTTGGTGTCACCGGGTTTTCTTTTCCAGTTTTTGGTTAAATAATACCCATCTCAAAGAAAATATTTCTGACAGCATGAAGTTGCTATCACTGGATATTATGATAACCGGCATACTTCGAAAAATAATATAGCACTTTCTCTAGGATTGTCAAGGTCACATAAAGAGACATGTGTGTATAGGTTGAGATTGTTGCTATTATGAAAACAAATATGGGCAATGTCCTCTCACGGCGCATGACTTTCGAAATGGAACTCGTCATTTTAGATCAAATGTGTAGACTCTGAAAAGGCTTGCCAGAGGTAAAATAAAAAACGCAAACATTTTGGAAACTGGTGAGACATAATGGAGTCCCAATGAAATGCCCGGCCTTAGCAAAGCAATGTATGAAGGCATCCCATGAAAAGTAATTCACGCTGAGGAATGGACAGAATCTTTGGAGATAAAATTAGAGTCCGACAAGGGTGGATTATGTTATCTTTTGTGTTCTCTGTAGCGATCGATATTCATCATGAAGAAAATCACAGAGAGCACGATTAAATGTCATGCTAATGTCAAATGACACGAATGTTAAAAAAAGTTAATTTAGATTTTCCAGGTGCCATTGCCATACAAACACAGACAAGTGAATGTAAATGTTTTCGTGCAAGTCATCTCCAGAAGCATAAGCCTGAAAGTCAACACAGGAAAAACGAGCACAAGCAGCATTCATACCGCTCAATAATCAAAGAGACAGAATTGGAGAATGATTTTTGTTTTCTGTGGAGACAATGTAGGAACTGAAGAGGAAGAAAAAAGGCGGATCCAGAGAGCATGCACTGCTTTCGTTGGATTGATAAACGTCTGGCAACTAAAAGAACAGAAAATACCTAGCGTAAAACCTTCAATTCAGCGTGAAATGTCTTCCAGTTAAATCTTGTTCCGCACCAATAGCATTGCCTACACATAATCATAAGGTCTAAGTTCGTAACGTAAAGAGGTCTATTTTCACATTTAAAACCCTTCTCCTGTACCAGATGACGTGATTAAAAGTATGGACGAAGATAAGCTTTACTAAAACGGCCGGTATCGTCTTCAATCAATCTTAAATATTTTAACGAAACGTAACAGAACCTTCGCGAAGAAGCCATCCATCTCGTAAAATGATTTCAATCAAGTCTCCAGTTGAAGGGCATCAAAAACGCAAGTCTGATTCCCATAATTCTCTAAATTCTCTTTTTATGACTTTAAAAAAGTGCTCAGTCATTTTGAAAGGTTTAAGATTTCGCAACACATACCTGAAGTTTTAGCCCTGAAATCCTTTGAATCGACATTTTCATGAAAGAAAACGTTGTATCAAGGCACCGGGCTGAAGCACGGAGCGACAAGACTTCATGTACTTGTTTAAGTCTGACGGATATTGGCAAGCGCGTGTGTGTGAGTGTATGTGTGTGTGTATGTGTGTGTGTGCTTGAGCGAGAGCTGTTCTTTCAATTGTACTCACAAGTTAATTACTGTATTGTGAAATACCAAGCTTGGAATACCTTTCTTATTTCCAAAGTATTGTCTAGCGTAAACGATGGAAACACATCTGTTACCTAATATCGATACAATATCATTGCTTAAATGAAACAATTATTCACATTCATCTCATAGTTTATAGCTTACATTTTATGAAAGAGCACTTGCTGGCGTGGTCATAGCAACATGAATCTTGGAAAATTCATTAAGTTTTAACAAACTAAGCTGAGTGAATCACAAATGATAAATGATTGGCTTGCCTGATCACCAACCTCCACTTTGCTGATAATATTGATACATTTGTACTTTACCAGGAGAAGAGAATGAGTAAGAACCCTGGTACAAAACCCCGATGACGCAAAATTACTTATGGTTATAGATATTGAAAAAACTAAACTTAGGATTAAAGGTGGGACCCCACAAAGTGAAATCAGCAAACAGGGGCAAGGGCTGGAAACGTTGGAGCAGTGCAAATATTTTGGTATAATATGTAGTGCATACATACAAACAAAAGCAGTCTTTTGCCAGACTCAAAATCATGTGGGAAGACAAGAAAACCAGTGTCTTACACAAGTTAAAACGAATACGTGCCCTGGTGACGTCTACCTTTTATATTTCTGTTAGATATGAGCACTCACAGCTGACCTACACAGAGAATACGGGCATTCAAGATAAAATGCGTCTATGCGGTCCTTGAGACCTCATTTAAATATCACCTCGCCAACAAGGAAGTGCAGAACGGTCCAACAGCACAATGTTTAAAAAACTCCATGCACCAGTGAAAAGAAGGAAGTCGCAGTGGTATGGCAATGTCATTAAGTCGCAGTGGTATGGTAATGTCACTAGATCGAACGAACTTACAGAATACATCCCCCAGGAATTCTGCAGGGAACAACTGAAAAAAAGGGAAGGGGGCAAAACAAAAGAAGCAGACAGAGGGAGAAATGCTCCGACAATATCGAGGAGGAAATGGCAAGCCTTTCACAGAGACACAAGCCATGGCATACAGCCGACAGGAGATGATCAAGCTGGTTCTTATTTCCCTCTCGGCGCACACTAAACGTTCAACCCGAGGGACCGTTCAGTTCAGTTAGCTCAAATCCTCAACTTCTTCGTTTTGAGAATGAAGTATCTTTATGCTTAAATGTTTCTTGACAGGAATGAGGATATATGGAAAATAGCAGGACAGGAGCCCATAGAGGAAGAGCTAGGAAAACGAAGATGGAGATGGATTAGGCATACTTTACGGAAATCACGAGGTAGCATCACCAGACAGGCACTGCAGTGGAACCTCCAAGGAACCCAAAAACAGGGAAGGCCAAGGGAAACATGGAGAAGATGTGTGGAGAGAGACAAGGAACGAACAGGACAAACATGGTCAGAACTGGCAAAGTTGTCCCTGGACAGAATGAAGTGGAAATCCTTTGTGTGTGGCCTATACCCTGATAAGAGTGAGAGGCAATGATGATGATGATGTTTCTTGACAGTCTACTGGCATGCTTATGGTACTTTATATTTCCCCACATTCTCGGCAACATTTCAAAGTATGTCTGTGATGTTTCACTGTGTTTAAATGGGCTCTAGAATTTCAATCATTAGTTTTGAATGAAGACATCTTTTTCTGACTAAGTCCACGCCCTTCAGGATGATCGACTCATCTCGCATTTGCTTGTGTGCAAGTATCAACCTATGTGAGATGATAAGTCAAAATCATAAAGGGGGAACCACATTGCCATCGATTTCCATTTAATTAATTCTCAATTGTTGGGGTGATTAGAGCTTTAGAATCCCAGTCCTGAGGTCTGGATTCGACTCCGGTTGACGGGGTTGTTTCCTTGAAAAAGACGCTACTTTACACAAGCGTTTCTCTCCCCACGCAGGTACGAATTGGGCGTCGGCATATTGTGTCAGAGACTTAAATCTAGGAAAGGCTAAGTGCCCTGTGTAGGAGACGATGTAAAGAAAAGCATCCGTTCCACTTAATGCTATCTAAACTAGGATAAACTGTTAAAAAATAGTTACATTCATAACTTGGAATACCATAGTATCATACTGATGTAAAGTAGTTCAAGTGTATTCCGTAAAAAAACACCAACGGTTCGACTTTAACCCGTGCCCTCAAACGGAAGATACGTATCGTTTTCGTTTAACCAGTTTAGTAGGTCACGAACCTGTCTACCTGAGGCACAGCGCACATACATGAAACAGGCTGCTGCAACAAGTTGTAAACACAAGAAACAGCGTATAATGTAAGAGCCATGAGTATTCAATTAGGGTACAGTGCTGAGTTCGCCATTCTTAACCTTCTCTGTCGGTTGTTATTTACTTCTCTTGCTGCCACTTGAGTCTTCTCCTGTTGCCTTTTCAGTATGGGCTATATAATACATATATGCAAGCGCAACAATAGCTAAATCTAGGTATCCACAGCGCTAGCAGAGCTCAAATCGTTTTTTGAAATTCATCGTGAACTTTGTAATTCGCAGCTAGCAACATGAATGTTGGAAAATTCATTGATTCATTGAGTTTGAACAAACTAAGCAGAGTGAATGACGAATGAGTGGCTTGCCAGAGTGTTAACGTTCTCTGTTCATTCTCCCTACCTTGAAGAACTGCGTGATTTTTGATGACTAAAATGAAGACTTCAAAACTGACTTATGCCGTGATTCTGTATATCTGGAACTGTTAACTATGCCACGCCCTCACGTGAACCACTGACCAAACAGCTACTGGAATATTTACTAAGGTAACATTTGAAAATGAAGGCAATAAGTTGTATTTACTTTACATGAATTTGCTATTACATTTAGAAAATTGAAATAAGTGTAAATAATGTTTGAAATTGTAAGCTACCACTTTTGATTCACCATGTTTTTGCAATGCTCAGCAGTTCTCTGAATGCGGAATCATTTTATATACACACCTCTTCATAGATGGGCACTCAAAATGACTCATATTAATGTAAGCTTGCTCAGTCTAGTTTACTTTCTACTTAACTTTCTACGCAACCATTCTATTATTCATGCAAGTATAATATGTCAAGTATCATACGACTTATGTCAAACTGTTACAGTAGCAAACACAATCAAATGAAGCTATCCGGTAAAAATACACAAAGACAAATCAACGTTCGAAGACATTTTTAATGTCGAATGTTGATTTGTCTTTGTGTATTTTTACGGGATAGTTTCATTTGATTGTGTTTGCTACTTTGCATTTTTCAGCTTCCCTGCAGCTTTCATTCACTTTATTTTCATTTATTCAAAGTAGTATAGGCATTATTTACAAATCAAACCAAAAATATGGTTAATACTGAAAACATTTTGAAGCCAAATACCTTCTGGACAACAATGAAATCTTCGATGTAATCGTCACAATCGCATTATATCTCATTTCACTGGCACAACAATAATATAAACTCACTTTAATTTTGTTTTATTTAAAAATAAGCACGTCTTAATCTCTATATACTGTAAATACAAAAGGTGATATCTGATGGTGATTCCCTTGGAAAAGATAAGATTGTTTTAATAAGAATGTCAGAATAGCTCAGTCGGCGTTCACTAAGCACATTGGTCCCACATTTGATTCTCCCAAGTCATAGTGTTGATCTTTACTCACCCCTGATTCCAACTGGGTAGTGCGGAGTCTGAGTGCCAGGCTCTATTAGCAATGAGCTATAAAATCGGAGATCCTGTGTGTACATTACGCACGTTAAAGATCTCTTAACAGTCTAAAATCGTACAAGAGAAGGCAAGTGGCGCTGTCCGGGAGAAATTTCTAAATTTCAAATTCTTCTCATGAGCGTCTCACTCTCTATCGGACTGGAGGTCAGGCTAGTTCCAACGTATTGGCCATGTCTTGCCTTTGGAGTAAAACAACAATGACCGACAGAGGAGCAGCGCCTCTGGGCAAAGCATGGTTTCTAAAGAGTCTGCCCACTACAGTGCTACAGCTGCTTCGATCGTCTGTAAAAGACGAAAAGAGCCACACATGCAAGCTTGTCAAATACAACACATGAATTGCTACAACCGAAAGAAGACCCTTGGTTATTTGAAATCGATGTTTCACGTTCTTGTTGTTGTTGCTGCTGCTGTTGCTGTTGCGGTTGTTGAGTTTTTGTTGCTGCTGCTATTGTCGTTCTTCATTTGTTTCGGGGTTTTTTTCTTGCATTGCTTCTTCATGTACGAACATGTGACAAGTAAATTCCTCGACACTTAAATACATTTTAATTGGCCTTTTTCTTGAGCCCTATTTTTATATCATGTGTCACCATAGCTCGTAGTTATTGTGGGTTTTTCCCCTTTTTATCTTTCTATAAGTACCACTTCATCTTCTTTTCTCCTCCTCATTATCTCTTGTCTTTCATGGATATTTTTTTTTTATCTTCCCTCGTAAAACACCTCATTCTGGAATATGCTATGGTTTCCTTTTCTCCTCCATTTATATTCAATTTGCGCGGTTTGAATGGTTAAAGTTAAAAAAAATGCTCGTCGGGTATTATTTTTTTCATAGTTTTTTGATGTGATGTTTTTTTTGATGACTTTATTTTTTTAACGTGCTATTTTGTTTTGAGTGTGGTGTGGAAATTATTCAGTCTTTTTTTTTTTGGCTCGAGACGTTAAAATTTGTTCCTATCCCCTGAATCTGAAATTGAAGTATTGAGAATGACCTCGTTCACCCTCCCACACGTTCTCAACCTTCCCACCCCCCATTTCCAAAAAAAGGTAAAATACAACAAAAAATTAATTGACAACTGGGGAGAATCCTCAATTGAGAACGAATTCATCTTGACAATTTAGACAGTTATGAATAGGCTGTTTCCTTGAGCCAAGACGATTTGCGGTTTAAAATGCTGATGTGTCAAACAAAGAATGAACAAAAAGAAGAATCTAAGGACAGTTTCAATCTTCACTCAGCTCATTGAAGTTCCCAGATGTAACCTCATGCAATTAAATAAAATGCCTGGCCCCACTTAAATTCAAAAAATGCAAAAAAGCAAAGGAGTAAATAATACCTGTTCAACCAGAACTGACGAAAATGCCAACCAAATTCAACTAATTAGATTGCCTAATCAAGCTAAGCTACATGAAATGCCTATTCATACTGGAAAACATGAAGTTATTGATTACAGTGAATGTATTTAAAAGCAAATGAGAAATGCCGAGCCACACATCTAAATTAGGCGCCTAACTACGCCGAAACTAAACGAAGTGCCGACCAACACAGAACGAAATGAATGTTACTAAAGCCATTCTGAATTAAATTAAGCGCCTAAGGCATTGATCTCCAACCAACTAAATGAAGGGCCCACATCCACCTCACTCGAGAGAATTAAACAATAAGGTACATGAGCTTCCAGACATTGTTCCTCGACACCGTTGGAGGTTTCAACAGCACGGAAGA
This sequence comes from Bullina lineata, assembly GCA_039654405.1. NCBI lineage: Eukaryota > Metazoa > Mollusca > Gastropoda > Bullinidae > Bullina > Bullina lineata. The sequence goes on along the minus strand of JBDFRD010187509.1, from coordinate 3,849 downwards.
AAGGTTTAAACTCATTTTGTGCTCACAGGCCGAAAGAACTACGGTCTATTCATGAACAAAAGACTCGTGAGACATAAAATTCTTTCGTACGAGTTGAATCACGTTAGTGCAGGAAGACTGCTCGCCAAAGGTAACACTTGGAGTCCACACATACAACCATTCCACAGATCGTGGAGGTGTGAATTGGAGAAGGCGCCTGCCTGCCAATATCAGATAACACATAGATGTAATGTCTCTTGCAGTTTTGTGAGGTTCATCGGCCAATTCCAGAGGTTCATCGGCACTAACTGCTACCTTGCAGCAACAGAAAATTACGAGACGTGTCGGATAGGAGTGACAGGTCATAAATTGTAAGAATTCCCAGGGGTTCCTGTGTTCTGTACAGCGATTTTGGCACGTTTTCAAAAGTAAATACGGTTCTTCGCAAAAACAAATTACCCAGTCGAAGAGACAAACAGATGTAACACTCTCAGAACTCAAGCACTTAGCTTTAGACTATCGATTTTCTGGTACCTGGCTATGATCATGTCTGTTACCCATATACGAGAATGGACTTTTTCACCAAGACAACGCTTTCGAGATACATGTATTACCTTTTAAGTAATCAGCTGATTGGCTTACTTTTCATAGACTTGGTAGTTTTGAAACCATGATCTTTCTGCACTTGATTTTTCTTCTTTTACGAAATACATCCCAATGCTTGTATCAAAACTTGGTGAAAATGTTTTCCATAGCAGCTTTTATTTTATCAGTTCTTTAAAAACCCGTGTATTGTGTGAAACGTCAGAGACCTAGACAATGAGAAAAATGTCCGACAATTTTCGTATTTTATGAATGAGTGCATTATTCAACAGAGTCAGGTCGATCTACAGTAAATATTTCTTAAGAACTCTAGGTTGCAAGCTCATCAAACGCAAATACAAAAGTGCTTGATTTGTAGCCGCATAATCATAATATCATCTATCAGGGCTATGAATGTATTAAGAAGAACTACACTCAGCAATGCTATCCGGCTCTTGAGGTCAATGATCTCTCTGGAGAGATAAGCCATGTAGAGAGTCCATATTGAACCTTATTTCAGTGTCTCACGCCACACATGCAAGTCTTGTTGTCCACCCAGATCACCATAGTGAGTAAACGGATAAAACAATCAGCACATACTCGAACAACCTCGGGTTCACAGTGCTTGGTCTAGGCTATGTATGATCTGCTTTCATTATTTCGTAACTAGACTATACATCAGAAGTGCCCTCGGCCGAATGGATTAAAAAAGGCTGTTTTAATCAACCGAGGAGAAAAACATTTAAGCGGTTTTAATCATGTAAATATTGAGACAAAATTAAATGTTAGCCTTCTAGACGTCGTATTCCTAACGTCATCCCGCTAGGGAACAAGGACGGTTTACATCAAAATTAAGGAGATGGTGTTTGAGGCGTGTGCCCTTTATTATGGAATCAGAACCCTATTTTCCATGTAGGAAATCTAAAAGATGAGTGATATTTAAATGTAAATATTCAAAAGTAATGGACGTTAACATCTGTGGAGTTCGAATACAATAAAATTGTTGAGCTTAAGCCCTGTGACGTCAGCGTCTGCGACTTCTAATGCGTCCTTTGTTGTATACCTATAAACCGTACACAGCATCGTAATTAATCTCAATATTTCGGGTTTCCAATTAACCTGGGCGTGCCATTCACGGTATTAGTTAGTGCAACTAATTTCAAGTATCATAGAGAGTAAGATGACAAGTGTCATGTATCTTAAGTTGGAAATCGCGTGACGACTGCTCGAGAAAATCTAATAAGACCTAGTTGTTGTTCTGTCCACGCCAACTGACACGAAATGAGAATTTTACAACAACACGCGATAAGAGTATTGTAAAGCGATCCCTCCCCTCCCGATGGCGTGAAGTAGGATCGGTCTGCTCAAGTGACCGGAGTCGAATTGATTAGGATATAAATCCCTTAGCGATATTCGCCCAAAGCAAGACTCTTTTTCACAAGATACAAGTTGTCGTCAGACAGGGTATTCTGTTGCAGAAAAAACAGAAAGGGGAAAAAATGGCAATTTGAGAACCGGCTAAGTGGAAACATAAAACAAAAACAAACAGAAATAGCACCGGCGCATTAGGCCAGAATTTGAACACGGGCATTATTGAATCGAAATTTCAAAGTTTCGAAACAACAACTGATCTTTTCATCAACAACTTGCTTAAAACATGGGAGACAGATCATAAGTTACGACTTTCAGACTTGGATTGACAAACATGATATAGAAGTGTAGTCCAAACGATACTACTACTACTACTAGATCATACGTTGAATGTCCATTTAACATTCAACGTGTCCTGACTATTAAGAATAATATAAATTTCAGATTAAGAGAGCATATTATTATTATGTTTGAGTAAGTTTGGCATGATTCTGAACTCAACGTAGTCCCTGTATGTTGAAAACAAAATTAAATAGAGGTGCTCGCCAAGAGCACGGCATGGTGTGCATCTGACCAGAATAGCTACATTCTAGCCTTGGGTCGCGTAGAAAGCAGACAGTCAAACCTCTAAAAAGCTCGCTCCCAGTGGGGCGGCGAACAAAGGGCATTCCACGCCTTGGGACAGGCAGCCTAGCGTGTAGCGCCCTGAACTTGGCCAATTCAGGATAAACCCGACACTTAATTAAAGAAATGAATGAAGTCAAACAAACTAAAGAAAACAGAAATAAACGACACACAACAAGAGTGACACAGAGTAAGAGTGTTGTACCCTTGAAGACAGGAATGTCGATACGTTTGGTCTAGTCTTGTAACGTTCATTTCATGTGAAGCTCTCTTACTCTGTGTCACTCTTGTTGTGTGTCATTTATTTTTGCATATTCAGCTTCACAGCAGCCCTCATTTTTTTCATTTTTACAGAAAACAGAGCAATACAGTACACTTTAATTATTGTATTAAAACCCCACAATTATTTCAGAAATACTGAAGTTTAAAAATTGACTACATTATGACTTATATTTCCCCACGTAATCCGTGTGTGCTTTCTTTTTCACTGTGGTACCTATCGCTTAGTCCACGAGAAATTGGGCATTTTTAAAAGGATTTATATCTGTATTCTTCCTTTTATTACCGCTCCGTTCCATTGATCCGTTTCGTAGCAATTGAATTTTTTTTTAATGTTTTTGTTTTTATTGCTATCTCGGGAGCATCCACCCACATCATTATTTATTTATTTATTGTTCTTGTTTTCAGGCGGAATCTCACGGCAACCCAGACACCAGTGTGTCATCCAAAATAATGACTATTTTGCAACATCCTTAAGTTGTTATTTTCGCATGTCAAGGTCGTGGAAAGCTAGAAAGTTGACATGCCAAATAAAAGAACGAATAATTCAAGGTTAGTTCTGAAATTACCATCGTCTGCATTTGTGAGATGGTACTGGTAGAAACTGAGTAAAATTAATACTTTTTATTGTCTTTGATAGTCATTTTGCCAAACCCACTAAAACTAAAGAATACAAGCGACTTAGAACATCTGAAACTCATGGGCCAATATCGAAAACGCTGGAGAAATCTCACAGCTAGGACAAGAGAGGTAAATATCGTTATCAATGTCTGAAAACAATGTTCGATGACATAGATCATCTATAAATCTATGCGAAGAGATGAAAATGATGTGTGGGAAGGATACATTTCTTTATACATTTTGAACAATTATTTCTTTTGCCTTCTTCAGGAAACCAAAGGGCAGTCTCAAAGCACTTAATTTAAAATTTGAAATCTATTTCAGTTATATCATCAGCATGACTGAATAATTCCAGCCCCTAACCCCATGACCCCTACCCCGCTTCCTCTTCGT
>JBDFRD010187398.1:0-11904 GCA_039654405.1 Bullina lineata | reverse complement strand
CTCTCTCTCTCTCTCTCTCTCTCTCTCTCTCTCTCTCTCTCTCTCTCTCTCTCTCTCTCTCTTTCTCTCTCTGTCTCACAACTTAAAAATCAAAACGTTTAGCATCTTACATTGCCAACAGATCTTTATCAGCAAAACTTGGGCCTTGTAGAATAGTCACGTCTGTGTATGTCGGTGGATTGTAATCAGAAAACTCAATCTGTGAGCACAGAAACAAGATTTGAAACATGAGTTAAATTAGTTTTATCAGAATGAAACACCAGAGAGAACAATGCTCAGCATTTCTGTTTTATAGCATGAGCACAAATAATGATGATATATATATAAAAAAAAAGAAAGATTTGAAATGGGCCGAGAAGGATGAAAGAGTAGGAATACAAGGAGAATAGTGTGTCACATTTTTTTTATTCATCATAAAAATAAACACACCGCACATGCACACACAAAAACATGTACATGTATGCACCTACGCATAGACACACACAAAAGATTAAGCACATAAGCACGCACACACACACACAAAAGAATAAGCTCATATGCACATATAGACACGCACACACAAAAAAGAATAAGCGCACACGTACACACAAAAAAGAATAAACGCACACAGACAAACACTTAATCATACCTCCCACAAAACCTTCTCATCAGGGACATAGAAGCGAGAAACCTTGGTGCAGAAATACGGGGAGATACGTGATTTATAGTGAGACTGTATCTTCTTCTCCAACAGGTCTTTCACCAATTTCTTTTCTTTTTCATGCTGTACTTTCTTATGCTGTTCCTCTGTGGAATATGGTAGATACAGTTCAAAGGTCATCAGCGTCAGTGCAGTCAAAATAATATTTAAAAGAATGATTAAAAACAGAGTCTTTGAGTGCAATGAGAACTTTGAATACAGTAAAAGGCTGCAGCATACATACCTGATCCTTGAACTTGGAGCTTAAGTTGAGGATTAGCGCCCCATACTTTAAAAGAATATTGCTACTAAAACAATTTAAAATGGAGGAAATTTAGCTAAGATTTATCTATAATTACCAGAGTCACAAAGAGGGAAAAAAGTCTTTACCAAGAGTTACACTCCTAAAATGCTCAAGTTTAAGCCATTCATGGACACCTGAACCTTGATTTTGTCATAGAGGAGCTTCGTGTTTTATTAGAAAGGTCACTGATAAAAAATGCACTGAGTATAAGACACAACTGGCTCAATTTTTTCTTAACTAGAGTATATGTGCATTCAGATGTAATCTGAGAAAATTGAGACAAAATATAGCAAATCTAGTTACCTAGAAGTACATTGATTCACACCATGTACAGATAAACTACTGAGCACAACCCAAAATCTGCAACAAAAACTACATTACATGAACAGCTCTGAAAGGATCTGCATCTAAACAATTGAAAAGAGTTACTTCAGTAACACACTCTTGCAAAATGAATCTTAGAAGTATGAGGGGAAAATGAAAACTCAAACTCAAATCGGGACATTGGGTAATTAACTGAACACTTCCTTTAAAAAAAAACAAACAAAAAAACAAGTTTACTATTTCAATAAATTTCAGATTATGGTTAACATCTGGGAAATATAGTGAACAAAATGTTTTTTTTTGCTTTATGTCTGAACACATGTGTAATCAATGAGATTTGTGACAAGGAAATTGATATGAATTTAATTTATTATGGAAATGTCTGTTTATACTGTGACTGGACTGTATAATCCCCTTTTTATACTTCCAACACTTTGATTTGTAATCTATGAGAAATTCATATTCTGACAGAGGAGCAATGATTTGTCATATCGACACACTAAAGCATACAGAAATGAGACGTGGAAACCAAACAAACAAACAAAAAACATGAAAGGATCAACTTAAGCAGACATAATTTGTTTGCATCATTGTGTTAGTGCTGACTGAGAACATTAACATTAAATTTTATCGTTAGAAAAAAAAAATCTCAATTTCACAACAAATTCCTTCTTCTTCAATACCGTATATAACTGAAATATCCCACAATGCATTGGGAATTTTACATCATGTCACAATATATTGGACAGCTGGTTCAACTACATTTTTCTTTAAATAACAGCCATCCTCCAAAACCTACAGAAGAGAAGGTAGAGTTAACAGGTAGTTGTCCAAGCTGAACAAACTAGAAAAGGTGCCTGAGATCTTACTAGTGACCATACACAACTATGCCCCTATTATTCTTCAATAATCTTCTTTATGAGATGTGGAATCATTTACTTCACTTAAGAGTGTGATTGACAGGCAAGAAATTGTTGATGAAGATATAAATGTCAAGTAAGAGCACAGAGTGTAATGGGACTTTCCTTATGCTACGAAATATATGAAAGTCCAAGGAGTTGAAACTGAAGTAAAGTTTCTTCAAGGTCCATAGAGCCGGAGCTCATCCATTTTGGTAGCGTAAAGTGGAACAGATGATTTTTACATCATTTCCTAGACAGGTCACTAGTCTGTCGTATGTTTACTTTCCTGGGAGAATATGTTGGGAGAGAGGGGTTGAAACTGATGCCCAGGAAATGGAAAAATCATGGTCAAGGTTGGGGAAAGATGCAATGGATAAGCATTGTTGATGGCTGTGCTCCCTGTGGCAGTTGAAAGGCTAGGGAAAACGTGTTTTTTTTAAGGCGGGGGAGAGACAGGGGGTGGGATGTGGGATGCACAAGAATGTCCAGCTGAAATTGTATGTTTTTCAATTTTGTCACATTTATAAATTTATACGTCACATACATTAATTGCTTTCTTTTTTTTTTTATTACAAACATATGGCAATGTCCAGAAAATTCATAAATAAAACTGCTCCTTAAATGAAAGTTTAATAGATTAATTTATATGCCATAAAAATGGTCTAAATCTAAACAGAATAAACAATTTCAATCTCTAACATAACCATTGCAGAGAGAAAATCAAGGGTGCACAAAGACTGCTAGATCAAAGCAGACGTTTGCAATCTTTACACATGGTTCAGGAAATCTCATATCTGACTAAGATACCAAAATTGCACTAATTAAGAAAAGCACAGAATTCAACAATGTCTTCATAAACAATTCAGCGAACAAACAGAAAAAACAAAAGCAAGGGATACAACAAATTAGCCGGTATGAAATTGGCAGCTCTCAATTTCATAGGAAGTCATGAATTAAATGCACAAAATTAAGTCAGTAAGATATTGTTCATTAGTAGTGTATCAGTTTGTCCTTAAGCAAGTTTTGTTATTGCACAAGACGGAACAATCATTCACTATTTTTCTCTCCCTTTTCATCTAGCTGAACGCTTCAACATAATGGAACAGAGAACGTGTCGAAGAGCACACTTTATTTCACTTTCACATGGTCGAAAACAAAATGTTCTTAAAATAAGTTGAAGAGTAAAGGGTAAACATGAGTAAAGGCAGGAACAGCCAACCACTTCGCCATACCTCACTAAGCTAACACAACAGAAAGAAAGAAGAATATGGAACTGTACCTGCTGTAACTGTAAGTGACAAATGCCATGCAAATCAAAAAGAAAAGAAAAATGATAACGAGAAAGAAAATTAAACAGAAACTGGATGCATTTTTCTTTAAAGAGTAAAAGCTCATTCAGAAAAGTTCTTTTACAGTTGATGAATACTCATGTGTTGCCTGGTAACAAGGTTGCAGTATAAAGCAGTAAAAAATTGCAAAATGTTTTATGATTTTAATTTGGTGTTTAAGTTGAAAGAGAGGATGGGGACTTTAAATATTTTCCATGTGTCCTTTTCTTAATTTTACCCTCTTCTGTACTCTGCATTCATAATACAAAATTAAGTTTCCTATCAGTTTGAATTCCTCTTGTATCACAATTTCTTTTTCTTATTCTGTCAAAAGACGTGTTATGTTGTTGTTTTTATAACATAAATCAGAACATATTTGGTCTTATTGTAGTCATGTTTTCCTGATTTTACATCCGATCAGAACTCTTTTGTTTCTTTAACCTTTGATTTTTAATTAATTTCTTTACACCTATAGCCAAGCTACTTTAATGGATATTAAGAGCCTAAAGTACCTATTTCAATTCTAAATCAAAGAAATCAGACAAAATTATGCACATTTGTTTGAAAGGCTTCAACTCAGAGACTATGAGTATCTTCCAGTAGGTTTACCTGTGCTCAAAAACCAATCCTCACTTTCAATCATCTTCACCTTTGACTGCCTCAGCTTTCAACACCCACCACCTTGAATTGCTCTTACCTTCTTGCTTTTGCTTCTGTAGATCAGGCAGGATTGGCTTTTTGTGCTTGCTGCCCAATTTGTTTTCTTCCAAGGAGGTCATGATCCAGTTTAGTGCTTCATTTGTTCGAAGAAGCTAGTCAAAGGATGAAAAGAAAGTAGAACCATATGAAAATATCATTATTTCTTTAAAAAGCAATAACAAAAATAAAAACAAAGTCAATCAGTTTCCATTCAATTTTTTTCAACTTGAAAAGTGGAGTCCTATTCCACAAATAGTGGGTTTGAATGCTGGCAGTGACCATGTAGTATCCTTGAAAAAGACACTTTACGCCACCTTTCCTCTACCAACAAAGGTGCAAACTGTGTACAGGACATTCTTCTTGGGAAGGATAAGACAGACTAGCATACACTACAGAAAAAGATCTAATAAATCATCACTTCCACTTCTTGCTATTAAGATAAGTAAACACCAGGATACACTCGAACTCTGAAGGTCTTCCAGGCCTTGAAGGGACTTTACTTCAACTTGAGGTCGCATAGAAGACTTGTGAACTAACTTATTAGGAAAATGCACTGATTTTAATAATTTCTTGTGACAAGCATAAATTTAAAAAAATAAAATGAGTAAAAATGGTCAGAAGACGAGTAAAAAAAATGAGTAAAAAAGGAAAATTTGACAACGCTTACTCACTTGAGTTTCCAGATTTTGTAATCGTTTTTCAACCTGAGGAGGAACATAGACAGAAGACGAGCCACCAGGTAGAACAGCTGTACTGCTGGTGGCCTGGTTTTGGTTGTCTTGAAGGTAATCCATTTTAGACAACACGACCTCCAGCCTGGTATTATTAGGGCAAAACGAAATTTAGAACAATCATGTCAGTATTCATCTTTAATGAAACGGGTAAGACAAGTTGTAAAGACAATAGGATAGTTAAGCATAACGTCAATAGTATCATCTCTCCTGCATCATTTTTGTTAAAGTCAATTATTTAGAAAACTACATGGTGATAGTAGGCAAATGCCGCTGTCCAGGTGAAATTTCTAAATTTCAAAATTCTATCCATGAACGTCTCACTCTCCATCGGACTGCAGGTTCCAAACATATTGACTATGTCTTTCCTTTGGACTGAAACTAGAATGACCGAGAGAGGAACAGCGCCTCCGGAAAAGTGTTGTTTCTAAGAGGCTGCCCAGGCAAAGCAGCACTATAGCTGCTTCGATTATCTGTCAAAGGCGAAAAGAGCCATACATATCAAATGATTACTTTTAGAATCAGATTACCGCTAAATAATCACAGTGGATTATTCTCTCTCAAATAAGAACGGCATTTAAATTTTCGAGTACAATGAGATTAATCGCACAAGGAAAGCTGTCATAAGCTTCAACATACAATACATTACAGCATGAACTTCAGTTTTATCAAGAACACAAGAGCAAAAACATCTTCATTATTTTATTGCATTTACATGAATAAATACTGGTCTTGAAAGGCAGAATGAAACTGTTGTATTGGCTTTCACAAGCAGGTTTCAGTGTCAGTTTCACATTCTTTCAAATAAACTATTTAGGACTTTAATTGCCATCCCTAAACCATGGGTATAAGAAAACCATAAGAAAAATCAGTGCAGCATATTCCAGATATTCATTATAATGTTTTTGTTACAGGAAGCTAAAATAATGACAGGCTTTATTGTATTGTTCATTTTCTTTTAACAATGTATAAGAACTACAGAATTAGTTCAACAAACATAAACTGCAAGAGTATTTAATTTCTTCAATAGTTCAGAAAACATATATGAATGGAATTAGTGAGCACTGGTTTTCTTTTTCTTGTTTTTCATTTATACAAAACACTCCAGCCTCTAAAACAAATGTTGCCATGGACTACAAGTCCTCCAGGCTGTTTTGAATTTGTTTTTTATTTACTTAGATCTCGTGCTACAGAGAGCTATAAGGGGTGTGGTCTTGCTATAGATGTGCAGTTTGGCTGCTGGTCCACATAGACACTGTTATTAATGATCTTTTCCAAAATGTGTGTGCAAGATAATCATCTTCTGGCCCTGCAGATTTCTTTGCGGATAACAATATAAAAAAGTAACAGAGTATTAAACCATCCATTAAGTTGTGTGGTGGCCGAGTGGTTATAGTGTTGGACTCCTAATCCAAGGGTCTATGGTTTTAATCCGGGAGGTGACCATATAATGTCCTTAGGAAAGACACTTTAAACCATTTTTCCTCTCCCCGCCCACGTGCAGATCGGGTACTGGAATATTTTGCTGGGGAAGTAAACCTACGACAGACTAGTGTCCTGTCTAAGAGATGATGTAGAAACCATCCGTTCCGCTTAACGCTACCAAAACTGCGATAAGCTCTGGCTCTATGGACCTTTTTGGCCTTGAAAGAACTTTACTTTAAGCATCCATTAGTAAATGAAATGAAGAAACAACATGTTAAAAAATAAGCAAACCTTTCAGTGGTGGCTTTGACTCTGCCTGCCACACTGTTAGCTTCTCTCACTTCACTGAAATGCAGGTAGTTGTCAGCGATAATGTTCTCCCATTGTATCAACTGTTTTTCTTCCAGTTTGTTCTCAAACACCTTCCCTGGAGGATAAAGTATAGTCATAGGCTGACCCCAAGAATTACAATTCATACATTTAAATCTTTTACATTTTGTGCAATTTTTTAATGAGAACGACATAAGATGATTATATTTGAATTGTGACAATTGAATGAATATGATTTATATCTATCATCTATTGCATTCATGTCAAGAAAAAAACAAGCACAACCAAGTACCTCTTTATTGTTCCCTTTATTCAGTGAACATCGAATACAATGAGCTCTGATCCAATGAAACCCCTCATTCAATGAGTGAAAAGAAAAGACCTGTTTTTTCTCTGTATTTGCCTTTGTAGTTGTACCGCTGATCGAGCAAGTACCAAAATCTACCAGCCTCTGCTTTAACGAGGTTATCTTCTTGAAATAGGGTCCTCTCATCTCCATCTGCCTGACATACAGACATATGAGATTCATCCTCTTTGAGGCAATTTCTGTGTGCTTATTATATCAATAGACAATCCCAGCTTGACTGTGTCAATGTGAACGTGTTTTAGCACATCCAATACACACCCAATGTATGTGGACGCTTTTATGCATGGATAGTGAATGGCAGTGAGGATGTAGGGGAGGTGGGCTTTATCCATCTAAGTGCAGATGTGAAGGAGAGTTTGGAGAGGGGAAATAGGATGAGAACATTGAAATGGATACCGATGCCTGTGCATAAAGTGGACATCAATTATCTGTGGATTTAGGATTCTAGCCTCGAAGACCTAAACTTGGCCTAAGGAGAATGAAAAAGGAATGGCCTATTGTTTATGATTATGTGTCATGTAGTCACTGTTCCTGTGATATTGTATTCAACGAGACCTCGGATTCAAAGGGACTGGTCCTTGTAACCTTGCTATATCCAAGGTTCACTATACAAATACTGGAATTCTTGAGTTCTGAGATTGACATTGTCAAAACATAACCACTGAAAGAGTTCAAAGTCAAAGCAGAATGTGTTCAAACCAAAATGACCTTTTTACATTAATTATATTTCATGAACCCCCTCAAGGAATTCCTCGTCCGTCATTTACTTTCAAGTGAACCTTGAAATGAAATATTTTGACAATAATTAAAATTTATCATTAATATAACAGTGTTATATAATGTACCAATATGTTAATTCATCATTTCCATATTTCCCATTTTCACATAGAAAATATATCAACACTCACGCAATTCTGAAGATTCCCGTTTTTCCCTCTGACAAGTTCTACAGCACAAGCGGAAGAGCAAGAAGATATGAGAGAAAATGATGAATGGAGGAGGCAGGAAGGGTCTCTGGGTGTACTCGTATATCAAGCTGAACCGCTGGAAGCTCCAGTACATCTTGGTGTTCTTCTGAATATTTGTAAATACGTTGCTGGAAAAAAAAAAGGAATCAAGACATTTTGGTAGCATGGACTTTTGCATTTTTGTTGACCCTAAAACATTTCATCACAAACTCCCTACCAACCCTGTCAAGTCCAGAAATGAATGAGGAGATTGACATACTGCCTGTTTTTGATTTGAGGTTTATATGAGGAATAATTTACTGATGTTTTGTGAAATGTCAAGTAGCTCCATACTTTTAAATCTGACTTAGAAATATTAAAGTTTGACTTCAATAACATAAAAAAGTAGTACACATACTCTGTGTGTGTGTGTATGTGTGTGTGTGTTTTGTGTGTGAAAGTGGGTGATTAGCATGATGTATGCATCCTTACTAATGTGTATGTTTTGTGTGTGCACAAGCATGCATGCATGCAAACATATGTGTGACATATGTGCCAACATTGCTGTCTTCAAGGGAGGAACAAAAACCACAACAATAACAACAACAACCAAATGTTAGGAGAAAGGCGAGAAAAGAAGAAGAAGAGTAAACTTAGCTAAAATACACGCTGGAAAAGTATAGAAAGTGGCAACATGGAAGGACAGACAAGGAGAGGAGCTGACAAAGAAAAAAAGTGAGGAAGGCTCCTTTTTTAACAAGTGTTGATGATGGCAGTAAACAATGAGGAGGAGAAGGAGGGCGTAGGTGGTTGGGGGGTCGAGCAAATGGAACAAATTTTTGAAAAAAATTAACTGAATTGGATTTAGCTTAAGTCCCTTAATAAAATTAAGTATCCTCACTTGATGAATGAGAAATTGCCAAGGCTTTGGGGAAAAAAAGAAGCTTATGAAATGAGTTTCTGAAACATTTCAATGAATTGGCTCAGTTCAGTTTCATTTACATCAACCGAATCCCACAATGAGGAGGAGATAACGCATGTACCTGAACATAGCAATAAGCAAGTTTAACAGCAACACATTGGTCATGAGAATGTAGACTCCAAGCAGTACTGGCACCAAATACTTTCCTACATCTGATGGACATCTCAGGACATTGTAGTTATTGTACTGTGCTGGATCATTGGTACAAGTCTGCTCTCCTGAATGACAGCAGAAACAAAGGATTCTCAATAATATCCCTGGCATAAGAAAATATACTTAAAAAATATTATGCACAATATTTAAGTCTTACATTTTAGGATAACTATTTCAGTTAAATTTGACAATGAAATTGTACTGGGCATTGAACCTGGAACCTCTTGATTTGAGTAATGTTATGAGCACATCAGCAATATTTAGAAAACTCTTTTATTTATTTTTTTCCTCTTTCAAATAAATTGTGGTGGTATAGTCTATGCTTAGGAACAATATTTTAAAGAGTTCGTTTAATTGTTTCCTCTAGGTCTCATCTGACATTTCTTTGCTTACCTTCTATTTCCTCTAAGAGAAGTTCACCATAGATGTGCCAGTAGGCTTTTCGAGGGAGGTAGTAGAAGAGTTTCCAGTTGAGTTCAGAATTTGGATACAGGATGGCCTCTGATGCAATGGCATAGGACACTACAAACACCAGCAGGATGACCACAAACCACAGCATTTCATCCACCTGGTTGGGAAACATTGGAAATATGAGATTTTAGATTAAAAACTGTGTAGCTGAGACTGTCAAAAGCTACAAAAGATCAAACAAGAGGTCAGCAGAGAATTATTCAGGACTAAGATGTTGAAAGTACTGCAAATATTTGATTTAAAAAAAAAAAGGAAAGTGACATCAATGTTGTGAAAGTGACATCAACGGTGCATCTGCTACAGCAGGTGACAAGTCAATGCAGGCTATTTTAATGATTTTGTAATAATAATGTGTCACAGGTTTTCTTCTTTCTAAGCCTCTTTATATTATCTTCAGGGAAGGTTTTGCATCCTGCATTCCGAGAACTAAAGGACAAGAATATTTTCTATCAATATTTATTGGTTACTGGTTTTCTTTTATGAGGTACAGTGGTCTCCGCCTAAGAACCCGCCCCTCGGGAGACACGATGACCGTGTTCTGAGCCGGAGTGGGCTCTTAGGAGGATTTCAAAGAAAAGCGAAGTTTGCACTTGAAGAATGCAACTCAGACTGGGGGTGGGGGTGGTGGGCACTAACACATTAATGGAGCGTCATCACTGACCAAATCAATATGTGATTGGGTTACTTAAATCTTAAACACCAATCCAAATCATGCTTGTACGGGCGGCTGGGTAGGGGTGAGACTGGGTTGCGGAGTTACACGACGTCGAGACTATGGGGGAAAAGGGGGTGGAGGGGGGATGCTGAAGGTGTCAGGCGGAGAATAAGGGCGGAACACAACAACAAAGCGTAGATCTAGCCAATTATGACTGGTTTCAGATGCAGGTAGGTGATTGAGCTGGATGGGCACGCTTCGAGCGATGAGAGCGGATAGGCAGAGCGCCTCAACACAAATAAGTCTAGGGGAACAAAACGGGGGTGGGGGAGGGGCAGAGAGAACGGGGCTTGTTTTCCACCACGGCTACGGCCTAGGCCTAACCCTAGAACAAAAGCAGGGCAACTGACAGTGTTTCTGGCGGTTCAGGCGAGCACTGCTTCAAAAAAAAAATTTCGTATCGAGTAAGAAGGCCGTGCTCTTAGGCAAATTTTGTGTTGAAACGGGGTCTTAAGTGGATTAATTGTATAGAAATAATTTCATTTCACAAGAATAGCGGGTTCTTAGGTGGGTCGGGCTCTTAGGCGGAGACCACTGTAACACCATTAATGTTGGCAGTTAGCAAATATTGCTTTTCATTGATCGGTGAATTTGGCAGTTGAAGGATTCAAACCTGTGGTTTGTTTGTGAAACTTGCTGAGTGAAAATCACACGCCGATTCCATTTTTCAATTTTCTTTTTCAAAGCTTCTCATTGCCTGTTGTTTTTGTGTTTTTTTTATTTTCGCAGAACAAATTTGACAAGGATGCTGAAGCCTTTACTGAGGCGATGAGTCAATGCTTGGAGTCAGAAAACAAGCTCATTTTCATGCATTCCTCGGTACGTTTCTTGAGTGATTCCTTTTTTAAAAGATGTTGCCACACTAAGGCCTAACACGGAGTATACTCGGTCAGCTCTAGGCTATGTTGAGGCCCAATGCGAACTATAGGCCTCAGTGAGTTAACAAGAGCTGGAAGTCTTTGAGTGAATAAATAACTACAGAATTTGCATTCAACTATTGCATGTTTTTCTTTTTCTTTTTTTTTTCTCCCAAAATAAAGGGACTTGGGGGGAAGGAGGACGTAGGAAGGGATACAAAAATAACAATGCTCTTCTAAGAAAGTGCTGGTATGGTAGCCAAATGGTTATGGCGGTGGACTCCTAATCCAAGGGTCCAGGGTTCGAATCTGGGAGGTGACCATATTGTGTCCTTAAGAAAGACACTTTACACCATTTTTCCTCTCCCCACCCAGGTGCTAATTGGGTACCTGCATATTCTGCTGGGGAAGTAAACTTATGATAGACTAGCGTGCTGTCTAGGAGATAAAGTTAAAATCATCTGCTCCGCTTCACACTACCAAAACCGGGATAAGCTTCAGCTCTATGGGAGGCCTTGAAGGAACTTTACTTACTTATTTCTAAGAAAGGTGTGCAATGTCGCAGGATGTATGAGAAAGGCTTAGTATATAATTCTCATGCTTCTAGGCTCTAGTTCAGAATCATGGAAGATGACCAAAACCATCAGTAAGAGGCTGGAGGTCTTTCAAAATCGATGCCTGAGACGCATT
>JBDFRD010187287.1:0-11905 GCA_039654405.1 Bullina lineata | reverse complement strand
AAGAAGAAGAAGAAGAAGAAGAAGAAGAAGAAGAAGAAGAAGAAGAAAAAGAAAAAGAAGAAGAAGAAGAAGAAGAAAAAGAAGAAGAAGAAGAAGAAGAAAGAAGAAGAAAAAAAAGAAGAGGAGATCTGCAGTTGCATTTCATCATGTTAATTTTTGGAAAAAAACACTGATATTTGCCTAACGTTAAGCTTGTCCACTAACAGAGACACATGCGGCAGATGTTGGAAGTGGCCAATGAACACAAGAAGAAGCGGCTGTCCACCAACCTCATCTCCAAGATTTATAACGCAAACTCTGAAGACCAGGCCCAGAAGTGCATTGCGCTGATACCTCAGGAAAAAGGTAAACACTGGTACGTTTCAAACGCTCTGCCGTGTTCTGCTGTCTCAGTGTACGCGTAATTTCTGTCTATTTGTTTCCATTCCTGTCTGCCTTTATCAGTTTTCTACTCTTTCTCTTTCATTGCTTGGTCTGTCTCTTTCTCACCCACTGTCTTTGTTTCTCTGTCTGACTGTCTGTTTGTATTTGTCTTTGTCTGTCTGTCTGTCTGTCTGTATGTCTGTCTCTCTTTCTCTCTCTTTTCACCTTCATAGAAGCTACATTGTTTTGAAACTCTGAGCAGAGCACACCTTGTATGCTTTCAAAAACACTTTTTAAAGCTTCTAGAAATGTGCACACCATCACCCATAAGTATTTTTTGCTAAAGAGAGAAAATGTTTTTGTCAG
Source organism: Bullina lineata (assembly GCA_039654405.1). Taxonomy (NCBI): domain Eukaryota; kingdom Metazoa; phylum Mollusca; class Gastropoda; family Bullinidae; genus Bullina; species Bullina lineata. The sequence continues at coordinate 11,176 of JBDFRD010187287.1, read as the reverse complement.
GAAAGATAAGAGTGCACATTTAAATCTCATTAAATATAAATGACATAAATTGGAGATCTGAATCAAAGTAAATGCTCCTGGAAAAGAATGGAATGGTTTAAACTTTTGCCTTTCGCATGACTGCATGGGATGCATGTTTCCCTTTGGACATGTTGAAATCAAGTAGTTTCTTGAATGAAATCAAAGTATAGGCATCATGAAATGCAGAAACCATTTATTGGAGTCAAAGCTGACCTGGATATAGACCAATGCATGCATTACTTTGGATTAGACAGTCAAAAATCAACAACACTTGAAGTAATCAAGTGAATGTGCCCATTCAAATCTTTATAACAGTTTATATTTCATGCTCTGTTTTTTTTGTTTTTTTTTACTGTAAATTCACATTCAACGTTAATTGCCCTTCAGAGTATTAATTTATATCAAAAAATTGCATGTTTTTACTACAGGAGTGTTATTCATTATCATGCAACTTCTATTTCCTTTTTCTTTTTGAAAATTGCTATAGATGAAGATACAACCTCATCTTCTTCTTCTTCTTCGTCATCTGACGATGAAAAGAAACAAAAGAACAAAGAGAATGGAGCCAAAGCACAAGGAGGAAAAGCCACACTTAAAAAGCCAGAACAAGGAAAACCTCAAAGATCCCGGTCATCTTCAACATCCTCCAGTGATTCTGATTCTGACAAACAGAAGAAAGCTGTCAAAAGTCCGACGTCAACAAAGAGTGGTCAGAGCAGTCAGAGTGGAAAGAAAAGATCATCAACTTGTGTACTGCTGTGAGCTGCCTCTGATGGAGCTCTTTTGTTTTCACTTTTTTTTTCAAGTTGGTTTTAAATTTAAGTAATGTAGAAGCATTACACTGTTAATAATGTTGGAGAAAGTCGTTTTGAGAAAGACTTTAAATTCGCTGAAATCCGTCCTGCTTCATAATGTAGTGTGACAGGGGATATATTGCCAGTATTTCGATTCCGATGATGAAAATGAAATTATTTGATTGAGAATTTTTGAAGTGCCAGATTCTTTAAAAAAATTATTTTCTTTTCTTTGTATATTCTCATTTTTAATGTAAGTGCTTGATTTAAATCTATTTGAAATGATAGCTCAATTTTTAGATTTAACGCTGTGATACATTTTTACTTGATGCACAAATGTTCCATTCTCTTCACAACTGCTTATTGAAAATGTCTCGACTTTTGTCAAGATTTTTTTTTACATTTTTTCAGAGCAAAGATAACTTATTGTGATTACAATTGTATTTTGGATTTTCTATTTTTGTTTTTTACTTCTAATGTTGATTTTTAGAATTTCAGTTTCCTTATTATATTTTAATTTTTTTATCTTTAATGTTTACTTTGTGTTTCTTCCCTTACAGTATTAAAATCTCCTTGAACTGTCCTGATTGATATGCTTAGGTCATTGGCCACATGCTTAGATTTTTCCTTTACACTAATTTTATTAATGTTTTACGCATTTACTTTTACACAGTATCAGTACTTTGTTGTTCAATCTCATGAGAAGTCTAATTATTTTGTGTGGACACGCTTACTTTTAAGTGTACGTTTTTCTGATTTAAGGTATGAAGTTTTCCTAAGATCTCAATCATTTAGTTAGAGATTAATACTAAATGTTAAATTATTAAATTATTGGTACTGGTCGATTCTTTGAATATTTATCTCAACTGTGACCATTTTTTGCGTAAGTGGCTATCTGTAAATGCCTGTTTTATACTTTTAAAAAAACAACTAATTCTTCTTGTTTTTACTACATTTAACTCAGTTTGGCTAGTTCTTATTCATTCTTTTTATTACAAGGTAAATTTCGTTCAATAAAATATTGTTTAGTTACTCAGAATACAATCTCATTGTAATTGTAGATCCATGTAGCTTTATATCTGATACCCATCAATAAAAATGACACATAACTTATGAAAAAAAAGAAGAACAAAAGAACTCTTTCCCTCCAAAAAAGAGACCACATTTATGAACTGTTACGTAATATTACTATTAAATTTGAACAAAAATGTCCAAACAAGGTTCACTTGTAAAAGTCTGAAGTGGAATTAGCTTCCAGAGAATTTTCAAAATAAAAGCTTATGTGTGTTTTTACCGATGCAAGATACAAACCAACATTGTGTTTGAAAATCTACTCCTACCATATCATTCTTTTTTTTACATTCAAGTTATTATTCCTACCTTAATCAGAGAAATATGTCTTTGGCTCAATTACTTATTGTTATTTATTGATTGTCACAAATATAGAACATTCATTCATGTAATAGCCTCTTCTTGAAAACCAGTAATCAGTGCAAAGGTAATTGTTAACCACTGTAATTCAACTTCTACAAGAAGTCTGTGAATTCTTACTTTGTGTACTTAAAACATCATATTTTAGCTATATTGCTTTGGTCTAGATCATACCCATTACTGTTTACAAGATAATGGGAACCATGTTTTAGTCATGAATTTAAGAGTTTAAGAGGTTGTTCTAAACAACCTAATAAATGTTTGGTTTTAAATCTTTCCTGAAGGCAGAAACACACAAAACAACAAGCTGATCCATTTCTAGAACTGAAAGAGCTTGCCTGCAATTACTCCCACTTTGCACAGGTATTATGCACATCTATTGTTGTATATAAATATTATATATTCTTATGCTATGTTGAATATGATTTGATATGTAATATATACTGTATGTAACACAGTAAGTCAAAATGAGGCTTACCATACCTCTAAAAAAATAAAGTTGAATGAATTCATGGTTTTAAATATCAAAGTTCTTTGAACAGTTATAAATTGTTTCTTTTTTCTCTTCTTTTTGCTGGAAAATTCTTGCTTTAGTGTTGAAGAAAATTAATGTGGTTTCTTTCCAATCCTTGAGTTTAAATGATGTATTAAAGACAGTTGAATAAATAAAATTTTCTTCATTTGGTATTTCATAGAATTTTCTGAAATGGATCTAATATCAGTAACTCAGTTTCAAACTTTGGATCAATTTTTTGTTCACAATTCAAACACTCAAGGAGTAATCTGTTATTTGGTTCTCAATGCACTTTCTCATTCAAGACTCATTTTGACTTACTGCCAGGAAATTGTATTCCTTTCCTTTGTATGCCCTTCCTTGCTGCTGTATATGACACCAATATAAAGACTTCCTGCTCACAATTACCCAAATCTGCACTTATAGTCACCTTGCAATCTTGTTTTTCTCAACTACAGAAAACATCCTTGTATTCCTTGAAGTATTGAATAAGAAAAAAATAACATAATGGTACTGACATTAAAATACCTAGTGGTATCGAGACAAGAATGAGGAACTGCACTTTATTATTATTATCATTATTGTTATTATTATTATAATAGCCATCGAGTGAACCTCTTACTTGTTTTTCAAGAATAAGACATCCGGTATCTGTAATAATATTCAGTTTTATCTGCACATTTTATCCACTTGACAGCATACCGATGAAGTCCTTTTGATTTCATAATTATTGTTACTAATACGAAGTGTAAACAAAAGGTTTGGATATATTGCATTATACAGATACATCGCAGCTAGCTGTAAGCCTTGTTTTACATTAAGGAGAATCTATTGACAGGTTTTCAATATTCAAAACAGGATTATTGATCCATCAAAAAAGCTAAGCAAGGATTTGGTGAGGGCATATACGTCTTTATTTTATTTTTGTTTTCCTTTGAAAGGCATGAGTTTCATCTGGTCGACGCGTGGTATTCCGACAAGAAAAAATATTTGTTCCTATTTCAGCTGCCAAATTAGATCAATAATTTGTTTGCTTGTGAAATTTGTTTGAAAATCAAAAAGTTTCTTTTCCAAAACATTTTTTTCCGAAAAGGTACACATGCATAAACAAACCAAGCCGTTTGAACAAATGAAGCTTATGCAAAAACACATATTGGTGTTTTTTTTTTTTTTTCTCTCTTAAAAAATATATGTCGTGTGTCTCTTCACTAGTCGCCATCTGTCGACAACTGACAGATAAAAACAAAAAACAACTTTGCTACTGGCAAAGGAATTAATTGGCACCAACATGGAAAAGAGTGTAAAGATCTTGAAACAAAAGATTCCTCATATATTTCTGTGGCAGAACATTTTGAGCAGAATTTTAAAAGCCTCAGCATGTTATAAAAACAGAATTGCTTACTGAGAAAAGAAGGAAGTGAAAATAAATACAAGTAATTCAGTGGAAAAATGGTGAGCATTACATTTGTAGTTACTAGTGAAGACTCATATTTTTCTTTTTTTTAAATTTTCCTTTTGATGCCCTGACACTGCCAAAATCCGGATGATTTGTACAAATGCACATGGACTTTCCAAAAGCAGCAAAAACAATGGAGATGACAAAAACTTCCTGCAATTTTTTGTTTGCATACACAGATTAATTTGAAAGTACTTTCTCTCCATAATGGTTCCATTGTGCATTTGGCCCAAATACTGATGGTTGAACTGACCGACAAAGGCTGTGATAATTGTAATATAAGAAAAGTTTTTAATATTTCTAATCATCCATATTTCATAACTTTCTTCTGCTCTGGCTGAGAACCTTTGCTCTGATCAGTATGTGAACATCTGTGACAAAACTTGGCAGAATTTGTGAACTGTTTCTTCGTTATGTTTGTTAATATATTTAACTTCAATGAATAAATTACTTCATTAAGTTTTCTTTATAATCAGTTACCTTCATTGATGTGAAACTGCTTAAAACTTGATGAGTAGTAATATTTTGAATCTGTATCAAAGTTTTTAAAGTCATTCATTGAATCAAGAATTGTCAGTATTGTTTTAAATGTCACAATCTGCCATGTTTTGTCACTGGAGGGTCACTCAGATAAGAAAATTATATCCTTTTATATATTAATAAGAGCTGTGTTAAATCTCACTTTGTCACCAATTTTCTGCTTCTGTTTATAAGAATATATGTAATGTACTCCCCTCCATATCTACACACTGTATCACTCGCACAGAGATTTTTAGCTCAGGATATTGCTAAAAGACAATCCATATTCGTTTTATGGTATTATGTTCAGAATACTGATCACTTTTTTGATTATGGACTTGAATACTTTCAGTTGGTAAAAATCCTTTTCATCCTAAATTGATTCAGGAATATTCGGTGGAAACAAAGCATTTAATTATCTGTTTTGCTGTCCAATTCTTACGTAGAAAAGTAGATAAAGGCTGCAGGTAAGCTGAACAAGGTAAATGGAAATCACAAGAAAAAAGAGCTATCTGAAGAAAACAAGGACAAATCAATGTGTTGATAATGTCTGTCTTCGAAGGGAACAAAATAACAACAAAAAACAGTCACACAAAAGGAGAAGAGAAGAAGGAAAAGAATAAGAAGAAAAAAGAAAAAAAAGCTTCATGCTCAGAATTCACACTCAGACTTGGAAAGCGAGAAGAGCCAAGTCTGAGCATGAAGCTAAGTTTTTTCTTATTATTATTTTCCTTCTTCTCTTCTCCTTTTAGGTGACTGTTTTTTGTTGTTATTATTTGTTCCCTTTAAAGACAGACGTTGTCAACAGGTTGGTTTCTCCTTTTCTTTGGGATAGCTTTTTTTTCTTCTGATTTCCATCTTACGTAGAAAGTAAATTGTTCTTGTTCATTATTCCCCGATTTTACACTTATTAGAGAGCAAGTTGTATTATATTCATCTTTCTTTGGTAATGCTAAAGTGGGATGAAGTATAGTTATTGTGCTTTCATTAAATTGTTCACCATTTATACTTGAAAACTCTTTTGCATAGTCAATCTCCCCTATCTGTATTTCTGTTTTTGTTTTGTTTTTTATTTCATTGACACATACTAATTATTATTGTTGTGTAAATACCATGTTGTACATAATTATTTTAGATGTGTATGATAAAATATCCTTACCTGTGCAACCTGGGGTAAATTTTGCAGTAATAATTCTATATTCTCTGATTTTACAAGTTTAAACGGTAAATATTGGATTAAGATATGATTGATGATAAATACATGTATGTAAGTAATTCTTTGGATTTCAGAAATTAAATTAAACTAGTTTAGAACTTTTTTATCAATGATAGTGCATTTTTTCAATACTTCTTAAATAGGCATAACACATCTTGGATAGTTTGGTATCACTTTTTATTATTGGAATGGGAAAGTGTGGCTATAAATGCGGTACAGTGTCATTGTCTTGTGCACAGCAAAATGTAGTCGAATTTGTGACGAAATGGGAAAACATGAAACATGGCGTAAGAATCATGTATACAAGTTAGAAACATGTTTTCTTTTAATACCACTCTCCATCAGTTGAATTTATCGTGTGCAATTCTTTTTCTTTTTTTATGTAATGGTCAAAGTTTTTGGAAGAGATAATCAATTTTATATCTGAAGAAATCTGTTTTACGAACATTTTTACTGAAACAAGGTATTTTGTTGATGCTGACATATGTACATGTATATATTTCTACAAAAACTAAAACTCAAGACAGCAGTGCTCTCACTTTATGAGCATTCGTGAGATTTTGATTTTTCTAATTTCATTTTTTTTTTTACTTATACACCTTTGACTTTTTTTTAAAGTGCACTTTAAAACTATTTCTTTACAATATATACATTGCTGCTTTTTAAAATTCCTTTTATTTGTTTGTCTGAATGATATCGCTTGGAGGTATTAAAATACCTTGTAAATTGCTCAGAGATTTAAGTTCTACAGTGTAATTTAAGTTTAATTCATGCTGATGACTTACAAATGAACTTTTGTGTAGATTAGTGAATGTTTTATTGGAAATTCATGTAATTCCATATTTTTTTATTCTTTAAATTCTATTCCAGAGTTGTTTGAAATCGTGAAACAAAAATGATCGATAACTTTGTTGACTATTCTTGAAATAATAGAATGTTAATAAAAGTGTGATATTTATCATTGTTTTACTACTTTTTGTACTGTAAGGAATGCCAACGTAACAACTCACTATTACAAATTGCCTTAAAGCAGATCAATTTGAACAGAAAATCTAACATTTGTGTTAGAATTATCAAAGAGTCGTTTCATAAAATTTCAAATGGTAGGAAAAAGGAACTTGCATTAAAACATTTCACGGGAGGAGTTCACAGTTCCTCCCACTTATTAAAAAAATTGGTAAAAATACCTTTAAATGATACATATAATTAATTTGGTAAAACATCTAAAATTACTTTCAACACCTACACTTTCATTCATCTAGATATCTAGACCTGAATGTAGGAATAAGTAATGGCCCTGGGCTACACCAGTTGAAGCTGAACATTATGTTCTTCTTCTTATTCCTCTAGTGTTATCTCAGAGGGAATCCTGACTGCAAGTGAGGAGTCCAAGGGAAAAACGGGCATAGTCACAAAATGAAGAGAATTGAATTTCTAAGTTTGAAGACTCATACCTTTACTTGTGTTTGGTTTAAGGCTTATCACTTCTTTCATCCTGATGAAGAGCCATTCTAGGTCTGTGTTGCAAAAAATTAAGCTAATCATGCACCTCAATACTTAATAAAACATATTTTCCCAAGTCATATTTTTTATGACTTTGCCTGTTTTTCCCCTGGATTCCTCAAGTGTTCTCCAACCCACAAAACCCAAATGACTGTTTCCTATAGCCATTTATATCATATTCATGGCATCCCGCCAACCTTCAGGTTGCTATATTCCGTTTTGATGGGTACTCTGTATTGTCACCACAGAGTGGAACGTTCAGTGGTAGAACTCAATGGTAGTACTTGCCTACTCTTGTACAATTTCAGATTGGCAAGGGATCTTTAATGTGTGTATGAAGACATAGGATCTCCGATATTATAGATCATATCCAAGGGAGTTCAGCATACTGGTCTGCATTATCCAGTTGGAGTTAGGGATTATTTTAATCAATGAACATTTCCATGATGTAAACTTGCTGCTCAAAATGACCACTGATTTTCTGCAGTGTTACATTAGGACACAATTTGTGTGGTAACTGTCAGAGCAGAAAAAAACAAATGCACTCAATTTCATGCTGATAAAATGCCAACATTTTGCCTTGTAGATGGCACTTGTAGGTTTTGTTGATGCATATGGCAAGGGCAAGGGATAACAAAATGACTGTGAATTAAACACGTCTTGAATTAAATTTACATCACTACACTTCAACCTTGCTAATGAGAGAACACTCATTCCTACTCCAGGAGAACTGAGTGCTAACTTGCAAAAAAGTGGATGAAAGCTGCAGGGAAGCTGAAAAATGCAAGGTGGGCAATACAAATAAAAGAAGCTATCCCAAAGGAAACACAAAAATGAGTAGTTCAATTTTGTGTTTGTCTACTTTGTAATGTAAAGTTCCTTCAAGGCCAATGAGGCCCATAGAGCCGGAGCTTAACCCGGTTTCGCTAGCGTGAAGCGGAACAGATGATTTTACTTTATCTCCTAGACAGGACGCTAGTCTGTCGTAGGTTTACTTCCCCAGCAGAATATGCCGGTACCCAATTCGCACCTGGGTGGGGAGAGGAAAAATGGTGTAAAGTGTCTTTCCCAAGGACACAACACGGTCACCTCCAGGATTCGAACCCTGGATTAGGAGTCCAACGCTCTAAGCATTCGGCCACCACGCCACTACTTTGTCTACTTTGGGATAGGTTTATTTATATTTTGTATTGCCCACTTTAAGTGCTGACTTGTACTTTTTCATCCTCTTCATTCTACACCATTTCCTCCCTCTCCTCCCTCCTTGCATTCCTTCTTATAAGGAAAATTAAACATATCAGTAAAACAAGAAACACAGTTTTACAGTAGATTTATTAAGCACTATAAATCGAAAACCACACCATAGACATGAGATCAGGATTACATTAGCAGTGTCTTTAAAAATGAGGTGGTGATATAAACTAAATGGAATTCAAAACAGGGAATCGTGGAAATCCAGTATCAAAATAAAACAAATTTAATTAAGCTCCACATGAGATAAAATGAACAAACCCTTTTGCCTTACATTGTTTACAATATGTAAGCTCAAGCAACAAAAATAAAAATAGAAGTAATATCTTAAGAGCAGAATTCAAGTATTCTCTGTTTATGACACTTTAGAACAACCTGTATAAATATAAAATTATAAAGCTTTGCTTGTGTGTTTATTATTCTCTACAGCCGTCATTCACTGCAATTCCAATTCTTTGAATCTTATTTGAAATAGAGACAGGACAATATGTGTGTAAGCATAAGGTAAAATACAACAAAAACTTAGTACATGATTTACTTCTATATTGCTTGCTTCTCTCTTTAAAATGACCAGTAGTCAAATTAACATCTTGTGATCAAGTTTACCGGTTAAAAACACATATAAACCCATTTTCTATTGTTTATAATTAATATACTCCACTCAGACACAACACTACACCTGTGGTAACCTCATGACACGAAGCCTAAACTTTCAGTGAAATACTTGTCAAAATTAATTAAAAAACTGATAATAGTGATAAGAGGAATCACTTTTTTACTTACTATTTTGTTTCAGTTTGCTATGATATCTGAAATACTATATGTATTTTAGTCATTCTACAAAACATAAAACAAAATGCAACGCTTACATGTTTGCAGAGCAGCGTTTTATAAATGCACGTAATTAAAAAGTTTTCTTTTTGTTAACAGCTGCTACCTTCTAAACAAGGGAATCGTATTATTTAAACAACGAAACTCATTTTCCATATACTATAACAAATGCTTTCTGAAGTTCCTTTTGTACAAAGTTTGTTTTGCTGGTGCCACAGTCCTTACACCGGAATTTTGAACCTGTTTATTCGAAGAGCCAGAATTCCTCTTTCATTGATGAATACTTCAACAAATGAATCACAACATCTAATTTCCCGAAATTTGCTACAGACTGTATCCTGATCGTGGAATGTAATACATAGCTACTACATAAAACATCCGGCCCTTATTCCATATTATGCTTTTGCGCAGTCGACTTCACTAACAAGTAGAGAACAAGGGTAACGGACATTCTTGACTGAACACAATTCACAAGGTTAACTTTATTCTATAACATGACTGAAACAGGGAAAACAACCAAATGAAAGCACAAAGTAGAAATGTGTGAGAAAATGCATTTACGTGATCGACGTAGAGGGTAGTTACAGCATAATCAAAATTAAGAACCCATCTATTTTGCTGTTGTTAATATTTGATGTATAATGTTCATGCAGCATGCAATATAGAAGAATTATACATTTTATGACTGATAAGCACCCAGAAATAAGCCAAATGACTGACCAGAAAGAATCACAGGAAATAAACAAATATAACAGGAAGTTGTTATCTAACATCGCGCTCAACATTGTACTATATGTGTACGTAGTAATGTTGAGAAAAATATTTCAGTTATTGTAATCCTCCAAACAAGTTGAGTATATTTAGATCGACACAAACAGACTCAGTCATTTAGATGCAACAGAACCACAATTTTTGTCTTTGTTGCCAGTCCAACTGTACACTGCAGAATATTTAGTCCATGAACTTTTTATTGTGAATTGAAACAACATTTTTCTTTCGTAATGTAAGCATACATTTAGAGGATTAAAAATGTTTAAACTGCCTTAACCACAAAAAATTATTTGGTTGTGTTTGAAACACTCTTGTGAAATTTATTCCATTTGAAATTCAAAATTTTGCTCTCAATTACAATTTAAAGCCTCTACCAAAGACAGTGGGTAGTTACAGTGATTCTGCTACACCTGTATTTGACTATGTTATCTTCTATATTTACTTAACTCATTCTTCTGTTGAGCAAGGGTGTTTTCTGGATTTGTGCAACAAACTGCCATGTTACAGTCTTCTTTCACCAAGGTCAAGTCCCAAATGTGAATGTCTTTATTCATCGTCTCAGTTTACATGTGTCGTATGTCCACTTTTAATAAAATCCAAGTGAAGGCCACCAATAAACCTTCATTTCCATTTGTTTTAATCAAGAGAAGAAAGTGGGGTTGGATTGGACACTCTCTGAGAAAGCCTCAAAATAATATCACCCGACAAAGCCTTGAGTGGAACCCACAGGGAAAACGGAAAGTGGAAAGACCTAAGCAGACATGGTGAAGAATCATTGAGGCAGAAATCAAGACTGCTGGCATGTCGTGGACAAAGCTGAGGAGGGATGCCCAAAACCGAGTCCGATGGAAAAGTGTTGCTTTGGCCCT